>JAIGNY010001510.1:0-2500 GCA_020152595.1 Chiridota heheva
GAGGTCCCGCACAGCTTGGAATGAGGTCCCGCACAGCTTGGAATGAGGTCCCGCACAGCTTGGAATGAGGTCCCGCACAGCTTGAATTAAGCCCCCGCCATATTGAATGACTCCACCCATATCCCTTAAGTGCAATGAATATTCATTGCGTTTTCAATACGGTCGATGCATACCACCTGTCGAAATATATCTATTCAAACTAAGTCACAGTTAAATGTCTCTATTACGCAATTCTTTTATTCATTCAGATGTTTTATTCATGGGTTGATTACATTTAGCAGATAATCTATGGCTGTTTAATTATCTATAAGCTTAAGCAACTAATATACCTCAGTGATGGTCACAACATCAGCTTGACAATCTAGCGTCCCTGGTTCAATTCCTGGTCGGTCTTCTAACACAAAATTGTTTCAACAAAATATTTTGATTTCCCCTTAAACAGTCCGGGAGTGTAACTATTGATAGGAAGATTTATAACACACGAGGATATTGAAGTCATACAGCCGTATTGTTCAGATGTTGCAAAAAAATGTCATAGTTTCTAAGTTATGTACTTGAAATATTAAAAATCATTGTGTTGCCAAAAAAAATGGCCGTTTTGCGCCTAAAACCTAGCTCTATTGTCTATATTATCGAATATTTTGAAAACGGCGTAGTGAACATATTAAATGAGAGTGAAAAAGTTGTCGCCATGACAGTAATCAGGTAATGATGGTATTTTCATAAGCTTTAAGTTTCCCCTAGAAAAAATATTTTTCCCAGACGTATTTCAAATTTGAAAAATGTAACATTGCATAAGACTTTAACGTTAGGATGGCAAGGGATCATGGGAAATATCACAAAATGGCGACTTCCATGTGGCCAAATGTTCTCATTAAAAGAACATTTATGTTCCCATTAATAGGCATGCTACCGAACTGTTAAATCTGGACCATTACATTTTCATTATTAAATAAGTTAATGATTCAATCTTTTTCTTCATAGACGTGTCCCCTCACCTGCACCCACACACCCACCTTAAGGTGATATTTTAAAAGTTCAGAATATTATTTGTTCGAATGGCTTTCTCTTTGTACCCCCTCCCCCCCCTTTTCCTCATGAGTAATGCCATCACCGATCAAACTATGTCCCCAGTTGCCAGCCCAATTCATGGATGCTTGAGAGCATGCATATGCAGAGATGTCAAGAGTTTATCTGTTTATTAACTTCCATTTGGATGAGGATGAAATGCTCCGCTCCTCGCCAATAAAAAATAGGACTTTCTAATTCACGATGAATACAAAAAAACTTTTCTTTTTTTCCACGGTCGCCTAGTACAAAATAACTTTAATTATATGAAACATACTGATTTGAAATTTAAGTGGGGTTTCACTGTCTCACTGAGGACTCTAACTGATTAACAAAATGTATTAAGCAGATCTCAATATCCTCAGATGTTAATTATAATGTAAGGAGTGACATTTAATAGGAGTCTATAGAATAACGTTAACATCTCACCTGCACTACAACAGCTTCTAAAAAAAAGAAAAAATAGCTTTGGAACCGCACAATCTTTTGGTTTCTGGTTGCATTCATTAACGGCACCCACCGGAGGCCAATTTGGATAGTTGAAACAAGTTATTTATGTTGTAGTTCTTTTGTTTCATACAGCCTTTTAATAAAAAGAATTGAATTTCTACATAATACATTCATTATTTAAGATTTAAGTTAGGAATTTTAGCACAATTTTGGGACATTCACAATCAGCTTGAAACATACTGATATGTCATTGGTCTCATATTATTAAAGGTATATCAGTGTATAAGTGGGGGCGGAAGGGGGCACGACCTATTAGGGGGCACTTCCCAAGTCATATGTCCCCCATCCCAATCTGTAGAAAGGTGCGTTTTAAACCGTATAACGCCCCTTCCTCATCTACCGCCATTGACTTGCTGTACATCATATATTAGGTGTTCTAGTACGAACTGACGAACCACTCCGTAATCAGGTAACACACATTTGTAATACCAGATTTATTGTTATACTTCGATTTGAAAGAAGAATGATTCCCAAAAGTTATACAATGATCAGTAAGACTTATGAATTGATATATTTTCATATCAATGTTTTCTATTACTTACCGTTGTCGATTATCAAAATGTCTCGAACCTCGAATGTCTGTCACAGAAAATATATGTAAAAGTAGAACAATCTCCTGTTTATCTCATTATGAAAAAATAACTTTCTAAATTGCTTTCTATTTTTGCTTTTTTCTCCGGTAGCGTTTATTTTCAATGGAGTTTATTAAATCCAACCTGCCAATTGTCGCATCTTTATAAAGACATCAAGTGATCAATAATTCAAGATATATGGTTGGAACTTGGCAAAATAATTAAAACCTTAGAAATTAGAATATGATTGTTTCAGTTCTTATATACTCTTTTGTCCGATAAATCTTCGTCGTTCATTATAATTCTGTAGTTATGAAATTGATCGACATTTTAACGTTTTAATTCTAAAT
>JAIGNY010001510.1:10000-175000 GCA_020152595.1 Chiridota heheva
ACTTGGATGTGCTCAGAAAATTGAGATAGTGCAGCTTTTTCACAAATTTTTGATACAAAACTCAAATTACTGACTTAACGATAATTAGCCAAAGTAAGCTCAAGTCAAAGTTTCTTCAGTAAAGGTTTAACAATGGCATGTTTCCAATGCTCACTAAAGCATTCTGCTGTCCTAAGAGAAGACTGATATTTACCAGCTTTGTAATAACGGGAGCGATAATGTCAATGTGTTCTTCAACAAGTTATAGAAAAGTATCCAAGAAACATTGGGTATTTTTTTAGCTCAAAACAATGCTTCTAACAAAATTAATTGAGACTTTCGAAAACAACTTAAATTCGTCGCAAACCAAATCTGATGTAGGTTGCTACATTTCGTGATTAGTAAGTTTGATCTTACGGATGATGAAGACTCCAAACTGTTGAAAGTGAATCTGGTTTTTCATCAGGGTATGGGTTCACTTTAAATCTCCCAGTGAGAGCATTAACAAGGATAAATAGTTTTTTATTGTCTGGTCCACATTTAGTCACCAAGTCATTAATGTGATGGAACTTTGCGATGTTTAGTTTTTGAGCATATAAATTCCTTTTTGACTTGAAATTACAACAATTAATAACATTTCTAGTTCTGAGCCATTTCCGCTCGGCATGCCTCCATTTAAGCTTCAGTGCCTTTAATTTACTTCAGTGCTTTATATTCACTAAATATATAGTCTGGTAGTGGTGCCAATTTTTGTACATCGTAAGTATTGGTCCCAAACAGTTCTGGTTAAACTGTTTTAAGATGATGCTTCTAATTTCTCCCGACAAGTCTGGAATACTAGGAGAATTTTCCGGACAAACGTCGTGATTTTCTGCAACCGCGTGATTTTCCTCACAATTTTGCCCGGTTTTTCTCAAAATTCAGAGGAAATTTCCCTTCTGCCTTTTTAGAAATGGTAACTTAGATTTTAGCCTGAGAATTTAAACTGTCTTCTTTCATCAATTAAATTTAGAACCTTGTGTTGTTAATTTTAAACTATTTTGGGGCATGCATGATCAAAAAAAAGCTTTAATTTTCAGACTATAGGGCTTCACCAATGAATCCATCAATTTTCTCCATTTTCCCTCAAATACTTTTTAAATTACGGGCAAGAACACATTTAGTTTTGGCTAATCAAACTCAGTTTGAATAAATGTTCATGAGTTAATGTACCATCTGATAATGTAAAGGTTGTGATGTATGAAACTATGAAAGAGGACAGCTCAAACATTTCAACTTTTCAACTGTTAAATGTTATTTTTCATTCTATCTATGTGATAGATAGTAGTCACTGAAAATCATCAGACTGTTTTCCCGCTAAGTTTTGATTCCGAATATAGTAACCTATGCATGATGGAGATTCAATATTTATCAAGTCATATTCAACTGCTCTCATTCAAATAACTTTGGCCCATAGGCAGATAGGCAGTGGAAAAGTGCCCTTTTCATATGAAAAGTGCCTTTTGAAATGATACATGCATATATATATATATATATATATATATATATATATATATATATATATATATATATATATATATATATATATATATATATATATATATATATATATATATATATATATATATTTATATATATATATATATATATATATATATATATATATATATATATATATATATATATATATATATATATATGTACATATATATATATATATATATATATATGTTTGTATATATATATATATATATATATATATGTTTGTATATATATATATATATATATATATATATATATATATATATATATATATATATATATATATATATATATATATGTACATATATATATATATATATATATATATATATATATATATATATATATATATATATATATATATATATATATATATATATATATATATATATATATATATATATATATATATATATATATATATATATATATATATATATATATATATATATATATATATATATATATATATATATATATGCAGTAAAAAGAAGTTAACCTTAGTGGTGTGTCCGAGAAAGAAAAAAAAAACATATGAGCGACAAATATCAAAGTGAATCTTAAGGCATAGATTAGAAGCATTGATCCAAAAATTTCGAGCACCTCCAGAATAAACGGTCAACTGTTTCACTCTCAACTCCACAAAAAGTACAAACTGGGAAATTAATCTTATGTAAATAAGCGTTAACACCAATGATTTTGTGTAAGAAACGAAATTCAAAATACTGGAGTTTTGTCTCTCTCACGGCACAAAATAGAAGTTTAAAAACAACTTTCCAATCAGCAGGAACATTTACAATCTGCTCCCACTTATTCACAGATTTAGGCATTACAAAAGAATACTACAAAAGGTAACTATACACATGACGAGTTGGCTTGCAGGCAGAAGGAAAGGTTATTAAACGATTTATGTCATCATTAACAGGCTGAAAGAAAAATAAGTTATTTTCCTAAGATTTTGGGAATGCATCTATAATGCCAAAATAATAAGTAAAGGGAAAATTTCTCAAATTGAATTTAAGAACAAAAGAATCATAACCAAGCGGGTTGCCATTATCATCAAAAAAAATTCTTAGAAGCTAGGCATTGTTATCTAAAAGACTATTCCTAAGCATCACTTGGAAATCAATCTTGATGAAAGAGTTGTTTGGAACATATGGGTTGGCATAATCGTAGTTTACAGGTTCATGGTAATTATAATGTGACCAAGCCTGACTAACATGTGATATGAAAATATTTGGAATTCGTAAATCTTGCGTGGAAAAAGTTACATTTGAAAAGAAAACTAGAACCATACCTCTTTTAGAAATAGTCGAAGAATGACTTCCATGGGCTATCAACATTTTTAAGATGCATCAGAACCATTTACATTTAAAACTCTTTGCAAAGATGAACATATTGATTATTCTAAGACCGCCATCACACTAACCATTATACAGTACAGTTCTCTTGACTTTATCAGGCTTATTACTCCAGATGAACTTAAAGAAAAGTGAATTCAACTCATCAAAAAACTTGTCTGGCGGACTAGGTAGAACAGGTAAGGGGTAAGCAATTTGGGAAATTGCAAATTATTTTAAGATTTAGACTTTACCTTAAGATGTAAGATAACGGGTTGCCCAAATTTGTAAAAGCTGTTTAATTCGTGACAGCTTAGGGACATAATTTAATCGAAAACAATCCTCGTGGTGATGGGAAAAGGAGATACCCAGGTAAGTACAAAAGCCGTTGCAAATATGATAGATGTAATTAATCCCAGAAATATCGCGCATTAATGCACTGCGTTGTTTGTAGCCGGGTTTTTTAACTACCAGCTGAACAATACCTTCCAAAACCACTTGCAGAGAGATCAGGTGTATTATCATACCGTCCTTGCTGATGCATCCATGTTTGTTTTGCTTTCCTTCAAAAACTGAGTAGATTCTGCATATATGCTTTATAAGCATAATTGGCAGTTTGATCACTTGCTGTTTTACCCCCTATATCAATTATTATCGATTTAAAGAGACTCCCTAAGAGATTATTACTTGTAGAAACTTTATCAGCTGATACCAAAGCTAAACCATCTGTAAGATTTACAAGTTTACAATGTAAAACAAGGTAAGTCTCGTTCAAATCGAGCCATCCAGTCTGATGTTTTTAGATTTTAAATTTTAAATCTCCAAAATCATCTAATAGTAGTTATCGGCTCAATCTTCACTTCTTATGTATCCAAGATTTCTGACTGGGTGGGGGAAGCTCGAAAACATTAGCTTCAGACTTTCCGCAAAGCTTAGAATCCGGATGAAGGGACATTTTTCTTTCTGTGAGTAGAACTGTCATCGATGAAGGGCTTCAACAATCTGACTGGACTAAAAATCCATTGACTGTCTTATAATATTTCAGTCAACTTTATATAATGAAATTACAAGCTTTGAAATTAATTTTGTATCTTCCTTTATTTATTTCTGACAAAGTACTTCAAACAGCATATTAGGTGCTTTTTAGGACCTTGTGATAAGAGTCAAATGTTTCTGACTCAAAGGTATTAAATATTTCATTCATGTTCTACCTACTTGTTTTTACTTGTAGAAAAACTTCCAACTTCTAAACTAATGCTCCTTACCAATTTTCAAGGCTTGCTAAAAAGATGGGATTTCTGTAGCTTTCCATTAATGTCTGCAAAGCTTCAGCTGATAGATTTCCATCTTTCGTTTGTTTCAATGATTTTGTCTTTTTCTTTCCTTTGCGTTTCACGTTTCTTTTTGTTTTAGGGGTTAAATTCGTCTTTGTTGTACGTCCTTTTCGTTTCGAAAGTGAAACTTTAGACGGTCACCGTTTTTGTTTAGGTCCACAAGTTTTTTTTACGTTTTGTTTTAATGGCACTTACTCTACAACCTGACCCTTTTTTAATACTTTTCACTTTCCTCAAATCATCCTCGAGACTCATCAAAACTTGTCTTTTTGCATTTGCTGTTTCTCTATCTGCAACTTCCTTCAAGGCACTTTGTACAGTTTTTCCAGCTACTATATTTCCTACTGTGCTAGCTGCAGCTCCAGCGCCAGATATCAAAGCTTTTTTAGCCAATGCCGGTGCCGCTGCACGTATGCCAGAAACAACAGCTTTACTTAAATCAAAAATAATCCCCAAAAGCCACCGTTTTGTTTCGCACGACCTACACGTGCGCTGAAAACAGGGCCAATAGTTCCACCCTCCATTGTATTACACAAAATGATATCTTATTTTCGAGCAGTTTATATTTATTCAATTTCTATATCACGAAAAGTCAAAGTTAAAACTGTTTCTTCATTTTCTGCAAACTTTACAGCTGTTCCCCATTGATCTCTTACAGAAATTTCTATTTCGTTTAAATCTGCCCTTGCAAGTCGTGATGTATAATCTCTTCTTTTCTCAACATCTGCATTCATCGAATTTTTTGTTAAAGTGACCCCGACATATGGTGGATAGATAAAATCACAGTATACATAAAGATGCGACAATTCGTAATTATCATCAGGATTGAAATCTGACAAAATCCCATCAGCTGTTATTATTAGAGCTTGTGATGAAAATCCCACAGCTTCACACAGTCGCCCCCTAATAACAATCCGTTCACCATTAGAAGTAGAAAGCTCGTATTTCCAAAGTGAATTATTCCGCGACACTTGTATCTTATCCCGATCATCCTCTTCTAAAATTTTGTTTGTGTCCTATCAGGTAAAAAAGGTTTTTCAAAGAGTTCACATTTAAAAAGCTAATTTTCCCCTTAACAATCCATTCAATACGTGAATTTTTACTGTCAATTATAGACCAATTGATAGGGAAGTAAGCAGCTTGCACTCCAACTTCCCAATGTTTCTTCTCATCAAGTCGCATATCCGATATCACTTTAAATGACGAAGTCGTATTCCCTAATGTTGTTGGATAGTTATTTGGTATAATTCAGCTTCTCTCAGCCATTTGTAGTTTTCTTAAAAGCTAGTTTTATGACGACTCTTACCTCCAAAACGATATAATGATCTTTCTTGTCTCTGACAGAAATATAAATAGATTTTATACGATTAACTCCTACGGGTCTCCAAATGAGAGCTTTTGGTTCAAATTTTGGACCCACTGAGTATTCTTTTCCTCCAGCATTAGTTATTATATTCTTATAATCAGCCCCTATTAAACTTGGTTTTACAAAGTTACTATGAATATAGAAATGAGCTAAATAGCGTGTTCGGAAAGGCGTTTTTGCTGTCTTCGAAGTATTTCCTTCTCCGAAAACCTTTTGCATGACAACTATGTCAAATCCTAGGATATCTGTCATCGGACCACCTAAACTAAACCATGCAAAATAATTTGATGACGTAACCTCTGGTAAAAATGTGATTGAAAATAAACTATCCACATATGTAAATCGTTCAGGTACATTTCGTCTGTGACTCTTTAAAAAAGTTGTATCTATTACATCATCAATTTCAAAGTGTTTGATATTCTTTGAGAATTCAAACTGAATATCATCTGGTTTAGGTTTTTACCCACATATGAAATTTTACCTGAGGATCCTTCAAGCAAATCCCAAGTGTTCGGAAAATAAGCTGAAGTTACACTAACAAGCCAATCACCTTCCAACTCTATAAGGGTAGGCAACGATGTTCCCCAAGCATAGTCAGTGATGTCAGGATTTACGGGATCATTTACATTGCTTGGCAACACCCGAGAAAATTCCTCGTCTAAGATCCAAAAGCAACTGATAGATTACATAATGCTACGTTCGTTTTAATATGCACATATGTTCCTTCATATATTTTACACATGCGTTGTCCCACTATCAAATAAATCTGGAAATCCTTGCCATTTAACAAACATTCAATTTTACCCTTATTTTTTCGTCTTTACTATCTTTTCTACACGATAAAATGCATCCGAATGTTTTGCAACAATTTTTGCAACTCCTCTTGGTTAAATCGATCCTGATTACCATTTAAATCGTATAAAAGTCTATCGTTTGTCTTTATTAGAACATTTACAACAAAAATTTCATCCTGTCATTTTGGTAAATACCCCTTTCTGAATGGTCTTGATAAAGTACTAATTCTAACATTATCTCCTTTTTTTAATTTTGGATGCTGTAGGCTACTTATCCGTTTGTGGCGAAAATACTCGTTCATAAATTGTAAGTTCGTTTGTTTTTTAACGTCTTTTGCTTTCATTCTTATAGTGGAATGTGTTGAATTATTGTATGCGTTAACAAGATTTCGCAAAAAACTTAACCAATGCAAATTATTTTTTGCCAAAAAAACATTTTCCACATTTTCTCTTTCAGGGTTCTCTTAAACCATTTAATCACTGAAGTGTTAGTTTCATTAAAGGTGGAAAAGAGATGAATACCATTATCTGTCAGTGCATGCCACCCTAACATTTCGATTACAAAATTATGTCCCCTTGTCAGTTTGCAATTTATCAAAAATTCGCCCTTTTCTAAACATTTTTTAGAGCTCTTTCTACTTCTGTACCTGATTTTTTCTTCAGAGTTCAGCCCATGCAAATATACTGAAAATGTCAATAACACTTAAGATTTACTTATAACTATTGTTAAACTTTGCTAACATAGACATATCTACAAGATCAGGCTGCCACTGTAAATCTATTCCATAAGTCCAAACTTTATTCCTTGGAAACTGTCTCCGAATTTGTTTATTTAAAGTGTATGTGTCTTGAGCCCTCAAAAACTTCTTGACATATTTCCTTGTTGCTGTTGGCAACTTCTATTTGACATATTTCAGCAGCTTTTCTTGCCCGCCAAAACCAGCAGGGTACGATGCGTCTTAGTATATATCTCTTGCTACTTTGTTTAAATTTGGGATTGTCTGCTTCGTCGTATCCATCATATCTCACATTTATGCCACAACAAATACTGGTGCATCGAAGAGCTATCTCCCCTAACTGTTTTTGTCATTAATCCTTTCTTTTGTCTAATAGCTAACTTCACTAGATCTGTTAAAATTATCTTAGGTACCGACTGTCCCTTAAATATGAATTCACTTTTTGCATTGATATTTTTACCTAATGTAGGCCATACTGATTCAATATTGCTTCGGCCTTTTTCTGAAAATATGGTGAAAATGCTGATTTTACCATTTTTTTCTTCTCTTTCTCCTCTTGAACATCACCTTTTGCTTCAACTTCAACTTTATCGGTGTCTGGTCCACCTTTCGCCAGTATTGTTGGGCTAATAGTAGTGTTTGAAGCAGTTTGCTGCAAATCATGCATATAAGGTTGAAAAACACGCTCCACAAATTCATTATTAGCTTTGTTTTGAAAAAAAAAATATCTCTCTTTCTATATCAGCCAACTCATTTATTTCTTTATATGATCCGGTTGGCCTTTGCAGTAACTCCTGTTTATCCTTTTCTAGCTGAAGCAATTTCCGCTCTATATCTGTTTGTTTGTTTAGTTGTGCCTTGATAGCCAACCACTGAGCTTCAGGTATCATGATGTTTTTATTTATCGTCTTTTACTCCAAGGGAACGGTATATCCAATCTTAGAGCTCTGGGTGTTGGAGATAATGTATCACGGAAAAATTGGTGCCCACCTTTTTGTTTCAGAAATTTTTGCAGCAAAAGTTTCTTTGATCTAAAAGTATTCCCTTTATTGCTCAAATATTCTAGCTCTTTGGCGTAATTTTTGAGCAAATTATCCAATATTTTATCCTCTACCTGAATTTGTTTTCTCTAATAAATTACAGGCTATTTTTGTTCATAATTTCATGAATTCTTCATTTGCACACTTTAGAAAAATAGTGCATTAATTTATTTTATCACACATGCAAATAAGGAATGGATAAAATATTTGACGCCTTTACATATTACTGAGAAGTGTAGGATCTCCATTAGTCAAATGATGAGTACCCCACTAATCCATACTATATATAAGAATTTCTCCATATTCACCTTCACCTAAAATCTTAGATCTAGCAATTATATCATCAAAGGTTTCTGGCCTCATATCAAAGAAAAGATACCCGTACGGTGTGCTTGTAGCCACTTTGTATGCACGAAGCAAGTTTTTTCTCTCCATTTGCGAACTCAAAGTTGATACCATCTTTACATCTCCTGGATTTTTAAATAAAACAAGATAATGCGTATTGCGATTAATAGTAGGGTTTCCGTCGAAGTATAAATTTTGTACAATCAAAATAACAGATCAATTTAAATGGTGTGATCCTCTGGTAAACAGATCCGTCACAACCTTATTTTTCTTTTTAGACCCTAACTCATTCATAAGATCATCAATCACAAACAGATTCCTCAAAACGCTGAGAAACATAGTTTTCATCTGGTAGATTTTCTATAAATTTGCAGTTTAAATTTAGCTAAACTCCTGTAGCTAAAAGTTCTTCTTGAATTTCATTATATAGTGATTGATAGACTCCATAAAACCAATAAAGTCAGTAATTAGTGGTTGAATTAATTCTCCTCTTATCAAATTGTTGACAAAATAAGTTTTTCCACTTCCTGTAGGGCCTGCTATTACGTAAGTAGTAGGATGTTTTCATGATAGATTATACAATCTGTTTTCTAGTTGCATGTTTACAGTTTAAAACAAAAATCCAGACTAACATTTTATTTCTTCCTCCGTCTAGTTTTGTTCCTCTTTGGGGTTTTGCTTCTCTTCTTGGCCCCTCCTTTCTGCTGTTTACGTCGTTTTGCTTTCATGATTAAATCAACAAAAACTGGGGCAAGACCAGCAAGCGCAAAACCTGTAAGAAGTCTGCCAAAGCCCCATATTTGTTTTACTTATTTCTTGGTGCTTTTTTTTTAAGCACTTAAGAAACAATAGGAGATAAAACTCCACCTTTTCCTGATGCAGTCATGATTAAAAATGATGAAAATTTAAATGTTTTTCAAGTTTATGCATGTTTAGCAGTAAAAGAAATGATCTAAACATAGAATTCGAGCTGTGCCACTTAAACTTAAAAACAACTCGATAATTGTTCTTCCAGTAATATGTACCGATATCTTTCAAGATCATATCAATTACAGAAAGATGTACAGCAAGAGTTACATCTGTCACTTTGTCCTTTTAACATAAGATAAAACTATTAGATGCTGCATTCTGATTGGTTGATTCAATTGTAACGTCATTGTGCATGTGACAATTTACTGTTTTCTAATCAGTCAGAAAAACATCCACGACATTTAACAAATCGAAAGAAAAAAACTTAAAAACCCAAAGAGTTTTCAAGAAAAAAGGCACATTTTATTCAAAAAGACGATTTCCTGTTTGATAATTTTGAAAAGCGCTTAAGAACTGTGCAAAAATGGAAAAAATTATTTTAGAAAAAAAGGTAAGTCCCTCTTGAAAACTGAAAAATTCTTAAGAATATTTTTTTTGACCAATCAGAATCAAAGCTCATTCTTACGTCACTTTATTTAAATACAGAAATAAATCATACCACCTAAAGTAATATCTAAAGTACAGTAACATTTTAAGTTAAATATTAAACAAATTTGAAAATTACACTGTAAAAAACATTTACTCCAGACTGAAAAAGATAACCAATAAAAATGTCCGAAGTGTATTATTTTTGTCCGAGGTATCTTCAAAGTCAAAAATTCCTATGTATCCCCTAATAACTACTCTCTACACCTCTGCTCTGAAGATCACTCATGATATCCTTAATTTCATTTTTTTGTATTCCTTATGTGTTCTGGACAATTAATGGCTATTTATCACTTTCTTTTATAATTACCTGTGCTTTACGGTTCACCTCCAAACAATGTTTTCACAGCAACAAACTAGTCTGCCCTTGAAGGATCAGTCATTTTCATCACTTCCTTAAGGCCATACTTCCCCCGTCCGAGACATGTTTTTTTTGCCATGTTTGCCATCAGCCTTCCGGACATAGTGTAAATCTCTGGATGTGAAAACAGAAACACCTAATTCCTGGATGGTGAACAAAAGATCTTACAAAATGTCATCCTTGGAATGAGTCACTGCACTTAGTATTTCGTTTCTTGCATGAATGAAAATTGAAAACCTAAATAATTGAAAATTCTCAAGTAAGGTTGTACAATTAAAAATGTAACCTCTTATCACATGAATACACCATTGGCAATCTCAACACTCCCCTATCTCCTCCTCCTCACCTGCCACCCCACCCACGACCTTAAAAAATGAAAGCATTGCTAGTCTCTGATGATTTAAACTATAAACAATAGTCGTTGATGAAAATGTCATTCTCTATTTGCCGCAAAACAAGTGAGGTTTCATAAGGTCTGTAAGCAGGTAAACAGGTGAGGTTCGACTGATTGCCAGATTACATTCTACCACTTTTTTCTCTTCAATCATTTAATCATTTTTTACTACGAAATCATTTTGAGACGTATTTAAGGGACCAATAAAAAATGTTAAAGTTTCTTTTATCTGTTATCAATGGCTTTTTTTTACCAGAAAGAACTGTAAGTTTTGAAATGTCTATAAAAGAAAACTCAAAAGAAACTTACAAATTAAGCTGATTGAACGAATCCACATCAACCACCTCTGATTCCAACCAATTGCGGTAAAGGTCATTAGCATCCCTTGGTATTTCTCACAGATCATCAGCCGTTAGCTCATCTACCGCAGGTTTATTGTCAACATGCTGGTCAAATTCGGAGACAGTCCTTCTCTGTAGGACCAACGTCCTGAACATTAAGTTTGTTTAAATTTGACTGGTTTTGCGATGAAATGGGCGGCTGATGAAGTTGGGATTGGAATTCAAGACCAGGTTGATCTTGAGGGGTACAGTCTCCCTCTTTGTCTGATGGAGGTGATAGACAGCAAAATTTTCTGAATGCATCAGAAAAGCATTTCAAAACAGCAAAGCTACGCCTGTTTATCAAATAGAAATATTAAGATCAAGAATGCTGTCAAAGTTCAGAAGATCAATGGACATGTATATCAACAACATAAACTAAACTGGTTAAAAGAATCTACAAATCATGAAAACAGCAGAAAGTGTCATCAAAATCGGTAAGGATTGACCATTTCACAGCATTTTAAATTTGAAGACTTATTGTAATAACTTATGCAAGTTTCATTTCAATTTTGTGACATCAAAAAAAAAAAAACCCTATGAATTGCTCTGTGTTATTGTATATAAATCCATCATGAACGTTATTTGAATGGGATCAGTTGGATGACCAGACGGTCTTGAATCGCCATCGTACCCGGAATCAAAACTTAAAAGAAAACAGTCAGATCACTTATAGTGACTAAAATTTAGGACATATATTAAATGATTTCATAAAAGAGTAAACTGTCTTATCTTTCATGAAGGATACATTCTTCCTATTTCGCGAACCATTTGAAAGCTCTTTCTTTTCAAATTTAAAAAATATTTTAAAACCTGTCCATTAAAACTGTGTGAGCGGAGATGATGAAGGTATAGTAACTGTACCAGTACACACTTTCAAGTACAACAGTAAACGTGTAGCTAAAGGGAAAGAAAATTAATAGTACCTAGGCTAAACAAGCAATTTTGTCTTGCCATAGTTTGATATAAACAATTATAGAAAAATAAAACATACATACACATAATGAAAGAAGACATTTCAAAGAATATTCTCTTGAAAATAACCGTAATATTTCTGTAAAAATAGGTGGCGAAGGTGGCCCCTCCCTCCCACCAAATGCAAATCCTAAATCAAAGTGTTTTTTTCATAATGCCCAATGGCCTATACAAATCCCTTATGAATCCAGAAAAGTTCATTGTGTAATTAGGGATATCACTACACGCAGAGAATACGAAATTGCTATTACCCACTGATGTTAGAAAATTAGGCCTAGGCCTAACTGTTAGGCCTATCCTCTTAATTCCTTTTATAAAGTCTCTATACCCTAAATTAAGAGGCAAATTATCAAACGTTTTAATTGAAAATCAGAAGTCAAAATAACCTTTTGCGATTCGCCTTGCTCTTCCTCGCTCTCCTTGAGAAAATGTTTGCCATTGCACAAATGATATAATGCTTTGTAAAGAATTTTCGAAAGTAATCGTAAATATGCGTCTAAGAAGTAAGATTTGCACATGAAGTTTAGTTATGTTGATTTTTTGTAGCAAGCTGTAACCATCTCACGAGTAACGCAACACGCGCACGAACACGAAATAAAGCAAAATGAGGCGAACGCAAAACCCTCATTGGTTGACAAAAAGGAACACAAATGCGATGTTTGATTCGTCATAAGCACAAGTTACATCTTCAAGAAAATGCGCATTTTCACACAATCGTTAGTGCTTTTGCCACACGCACAATGTAAGTTCTTGAATCGCGAAGTTGTTGGCAAAGCATCCAGTTTTGGTACGTGCTGATTACTTAAACGTGCGTGGTGCACATAAACGTACAAAACACACGCAATCTAAACTGTGCGTATTTTAGTTCTGACGCATTTTATGCGCTTCAAGTCATCAGCGCAGGAAATTATCCAATCACCGATCAAGGAATAGTAAACAAATAACAAGCGCGGGAAAAAAATTACAACATTTTCAAATTTACTTCTCACCGGCAGACCAGGAAGAAAGCATGACACAGGCAAAATAATTTCAATGCCCCCCCCCCCCCTCACACCTCCCTTTTTTTTCTTCCATACTCCGTATGAAGGAAGGTTATTATATAGGGCGTGACCAGTGAAGGGCACCATATACAGATATTGATCATACATGTCATATAAAATTGAATTATACCCATTACGAATAACAGTGATTTGAATTGTCACTAAAATCAAGGCAAGGGAGTATCTGTTTTGAATTGGGTATTGATGTTAATTTTGCTGACACGATATCCCAACGTAACGTAGGCGACAGAATGAGCACAAAGCGCGAATAGCACGGAATGGGCAGTCCTGGGCTCGTTTAGATGTTCTTGTTGTAATCAATATGATGTAACACCACAGCGCTTCTGATTTCCCTAGATATTTTAGCGTTCACGGTTTTAAAGCTTACTAAAGTTAGAACAACGTCATATAGCTGGTCGATATATCAATTATAGACAGATAGATATCATTGATACCATATTTTGCAACAGTAATTGTTACAAAATTGCAGGTCATCTTTCTTATGATTTGCGAAAAAGTGGGGATGTGCCTGGCCCCCTTCTCTGCGGTACATGCGATAGTGGGTGGGATTGAGGTAGGGTGGGGGTGGGGTGGAGTGAGGGGAGGGGAGTGGGGGATTAATTGATGCTTCTATGTATACAGAAAATTTCAAATATGTGGAGAATGGCAATCAAAATTGAATTGGCATAAGCCTAGCCTGTGATATTATTACATTCCGAATATATTGAGACGGTGATAGCAGGGATTTGCTGCTGAAGAAGCATCCTTGGTGCAAGGGTTCCGTTCTTACTGAAAATACAAAATAGGGTACAAAATACATAGTTGTATTAGCTTTGACCGTTCTATCATAACTACAACCTATACACTGTCGCCGGAATCTTTTCAATGTTGGGGAGGGGTCCCACCTCCCGTGGCTACGCGCCACCGGAGGGGATAGCATATTAGGCTGATATGCAAAAAAAATCCATACAAAAGAAATATATACTGGAAAGCTGGCATCACCTCCACTTATCTGAGAATCAACATGCTGCTAAACTTGTGACCTGATGAAGGGGATTAAAATAAGAAAACCTGTTTCAACGACTAAAATAACCACCACCCACTACTGACATGTATACGCCACATCAAAATTTCGTTGAGCTTCAACATCATTGATGTTCTGGTTGTAGTCCAAAAGCGCATGTGAATTTGTAGCTTCCGGGGACTTCGCCTCCTGAACCCCAACATGGGAACTCCTGCTGGCCCCTGAATTTCGCGCTCGGACAATAGCCGATGCATGGCGGACCACCCGTCGGTAATATTTATCACCTGCCCTTTAACTGGACCTATCACTTAATGTTCTCATTGAGGAAAAACAATTTGATTGAATACAGAAGTGACATTAAGAAAATCATACATTTTTGTAAATTTGTTGTGACGATATGTCAGATATCTTCCTACGCCGCTGGACAGCTTTATGTTAACCCAATATATTAACATCGATATCATCAAAAAAAAAGAATCAAAACTAGAAACAAATATCTTAATTACCCTTAATTAGTCAATTATTCAAGGACCTAATAAAACACTACATTTTTGCTCATGTCTCAATAATGCGACGTCGCATTTACTTCAAACCAACGCTATCTAGTTTTATGTTCACGTCATTATCTACCACGGCTTACCCATGCTGCTACTATGCACACGTATATGACTTACAAAATTACATCATTTTAAAATATCTCTCTTGATCAAGCAAACTTACAATCGATGCGGGTAAGCGATATCGTTTAGCTGAATATGTGAATAAACTGTTCACAAACAGACAAAGTTTCAAGTTTTCACTATCTCACTTCGCAATTAAGTCGATGACAGAAAATGAGTACCGCATCAACTTAAAAAAACAATGATTATTAGGTACCGCGGGGCAGTTTTTGAAGCGGGGGGAGGGGGCTGAAGAAGTAAATGGCAAAAATAGAATGCTCCATCACATTCATATTAAACCCTGTATACTAACTCCTAATCATATTGGTATATAGTGTTAGGCAGGGACGTAGAAATGGTCATCTCTCAAGGGTGGAGAAGGGGGGGGGAGCAAAAAAACAAATTCCAGGTAACAAGTGGAAATAATTGTACTTGTAAATCAGGTTCCATTTTAATACGTTGCTGCTAATCGAAACGTTTCTTCGATCATCGGGAAATTATCTTCAATCTTTGGAAAGTTTTCCTCATTTTCGGGAAATTTCTTTCAATTTTGAGCACTTTTCTTAAAATTTCGGTGAATTGTTAGTCAATTTGAGAGAAAGTTTGTTGATTTTAATGGTACCTTCGACAAAGTAAGGAAAAGTCCTTATTTTTAGGAAAATTTCTTCGATTTTGGGAAAATGTTTTGTCAATTTATAATTTTACCTGCATTTTCAGGAAAGTTTATTCAATTTTAGGGAAATTGTGTTAATTTTCAGGCCTTTTTTTTTTTAAATTTCGGTGAACTGTTTGTCAATTTTAGGGAAATTTATTGACAAATTTGACCAAACTTTCCGTGAAATAATCTGACTAAAATTTCCTTCAACTGTTTAATTTGATTAATTGTTTCTTAATAACCAGGAAATCCTCTCGGGTTATAGGCCTATATATGGGTTAGGTATTAACTGGTTAATCCGCCCAACTTTTTTTTCTTGAGGATATCTAATTTTCTCCAATTTCCGAAAAATTTGATGACAAATTTAACCGAAATTTCAAATAATTTTACTATAGTTTCGTTAAATTGTACGCATTGTTTCCAATATTATGTTAACAATTTACCAATCTTAAGGAAGGTGAAATCCCCTCACGGCACAAGCTCCCATTTCCCTCCCCCAGCGGGTCTCTGATTATGCTGTACAAATTTACTAGGCTTCTCTTTGCTCGTTCAGAAACAAGTTTAATTTCGTTTAATTTGTGTCCATAGTATGTACTGCTTGCATTGCCACCCAATCCGAAGAATAGTTAAGCTTTTAAAAGCCTCATGTTGGTTGAAGAATTAAGCTTTCAAAAGCGGCTGTAATATAATTTCGTAACACATAATACAGACGTTACCGCTTTGAATGCCTAACTAATCAGAAGCAGTACAACAGTTTTACAGTTTTGGTGAAATTGTGGACACTTGTTAACTTATTCCACGGCTAAAATATAGCAATCATGTGTATTTTTGGAGAAGAAATAAGTTGAAAATGGCATATGTGAAGAGCAAACCTGGTGCCCTCAAAATTTCCACAAAGGAAATTTGTGAAAGACGCAGTTTTTAAAGTCTTGTTAACTTCGAATATGAATGCTATACTACCAGACTACCCAAATGAAATTTGCTACTCGTTACTTATCATTCCATAATTTACTTTGGAACTTTGCACTTTGTTTTTACTGTAGTTTGTTCTACTCCTTACGTAGCACGAATCTATAATAAAGCATTAAATTGTAGATTAAAAACAAAGCAAAAATAAATATTAGTCAACAATGAGTGGCTGCTATTCAGTCATTTTACCAAAGAAAGAGCAAGCTCCATCGATTTCGGAACCACGGTGGCAAGATGGCCACTTGGCGAAAGGGGAAGGACGTGCCCTTTGAAAGTTGGGAGTGGACGGGGCAGGAGGTTCTCTTTAAAAAAAAAGTATTTTATTTGACACAATTAAAGCATGTCGTTTATAATGGACCGCGACACCGGTGGTCGTGGTGGGAGAGAGAGCAATGGGAGGGGGGGGGGGAATCACGTTAAGATACAAAACATCATCATACAAAATATCCATTTGGAAAAAGTGGGGGTGGTAGTGTTCACCACAAATCCCGATTAAACCATATGTTAAAATGTGTAGGAACCGGGGACTTACGTACCCTTCTCCCCTTTTTGAAAACTGACAAAAGTACCCCTCTTGGAAAATGGAACGTGCCCCTGATCAATTAGTGTAAAAAAAAGTGCCCTTATTGATTTCTGCCCCAGATGCCTCGAGTTCCTTTCGACACCCCTGACAAGCTCAACACATGCAAATTTCGGTACATATATAAAAGAAATATGTCTCAACAATTAATTACGAATTAGCTCTAACTGTAAAAGGCGAGACGGGCAGAAAAAAGAGGACGAAATACACTTGAAATACTGCGATAAAACGGAAAATTCAGAGGCAACTAAACCTTTTTGATGTGGGTGGGTAGAGTGGGTTGGGTGGGGTGGGTGGGTAAGGTGGATGGGTGTGGGTAGTGGTGGTAGGGTGGGTAGGGTGGGTGGGTGTGGGTAGGGTGGGTGGGGTGGGTGGGGGTGGGTAGGTTGGGTGGGGTGGGTAGGGTGATGGGTGTGGGTAGGTAGGGTGGGTGGAGGTGAGTAGGGTGGGTGGAGACGGGTAGGGTGGGTATGGGTAGGTAGGGTAGATGGGGTGGGTGAGGTGGGTGGGGTGGGTAATGTGGGTGGGGGTGGGTAGGGTGGGTGGAGATAGGTAGGGTGGGTGGGGGGGGCGAAGACCTATTTTCTTTGAGGCGGGCCAGAATAAACTTTTCCGATAACTTGGGGAGGAGAAGGGGGGGGTCTCTCAGGGAAGATTTCACCTCCCGATTACATGTTGTCATCCCAGTTGGAAAGAAAAATTGGAGAAACTTGAATGAAAATGTGGTAAAATTGATGCATATGTTGGTATAATGTCCCAAAAATTGAAGGAATTTACTCCCGGCAATTGCAGGAATTTACACAAAAATAAAGCGACCTTCACCAAACATTGATGAAAAATAAATAGATACGAATTCAGTGATATACGTGGCTTTATGCATATTACTGTCGACACAGCATAGGGGGGGATTTGGTGAAAGCAAGGAGGCACTTCCCCTCTAACTTTTTTCCGAATTTATTTTTTGTAAAGGCGAATTTTGTATCTTAGCGAGATTCTATGATTCCCCTCACATTCAAAGTCCCCCCCTCTTTCTCACACACACACACACACTTTGGTAGAAAAGTCCTACCTATGGGCAACATCTTCCCGCCTTTGGCGATAGTAAAAGGTTAAAGGCAAGTTGCAAAACATGAACACTCTTTTATTTATATGTAATTCACATGATTCAAGCATGTTTGTGTTAGAAAATCAACTTGGAGGTTGTTGAAATTGGTTAAGCCGGGAGGGGTAGTATGGACACGGGCCTTACAAGGTGATGAGAACGGCCCAGTTGTAGATTACGCATTTCCGACTGTGATGAAAAACTACCTTGCGTGTTTCCCGCGCCCCCTCCACCTTGCCCTTTTAAGTACTTGAACTAGTCTTTTTTTTTTCTTTTTTCTCTAATCAGATAATAATGTTTCACTCAATTCAAATTATATGCATGTTTACCCAAGTTTAAAGGAAATGGTCTGACAATGTTTTAGTACTTTCGTGTTGTTTCAATTGGAATTGGATGTCACTAAATTTGGGCTAATACAAACATCACCTGTTTGCGCTTACTGACAACTTATAATATACCGTTCAAATGAATTACGGATCAGTGGCATATCGAACTAGCAAGAGGCGAAAAATTGAAGGTGGTTTAGTGTTTATGCAGAAAAGTGGCTAACACAATCAATAATTGCGCCATGCCTACAAACCAATTTAGGGAATACACCATACTAAATTCTTAACCAGTATCCAGAAGCCAGTGAGGTAAACTTCAATCCACCAAAATTGAAGAAATTTAAAGGATATTTCGTGATTTCCACCAAATGAATTTTTTTTAATGAAAATTGAAGATTTCCCGAGTCTACATGTACAGATGTACTATTGTTGTTGAGTTAACTATCTTAATTTATCATGTATTATCTCAATATATCTATTTAAAGAGACATTTTTATAGGGTCAAAAGCTCCACCAAGGAGGAGGGGGGGGGGGCAATCAAGAGGAATGGGGGTTCCCCTCGAGTAAGCATGTTTAATAACGCCAATGGTTTCCCCCGTCTGGATGCTCAAGCTAGATAAGCTACTGATTCCCCGCAAACAATCCTGAGCAGCGATTTCCTCATAACTGCCAAAATATAGAATTGCATGCCGGTATGGTTACAGCAATGATTTAGTTGTACTCTAACCCGTCAAATAGCGCCTTTCACAAATTTCCTTTCAATAAAGTTGGCAAGTTACAAATTCGACTGTTCGAGGGCACCGTGTTTGCATTTCTATATGGAGCCCTAGGTCATTTTCAAAAGTTTCCTTTCCAAAAATACACATGATTACTATATTTTAGCAGTGGAAAAAGCCTACAAGTGTCTGCAATTTTCACCAACTTATATACTCAGGCTGTTGTACCGTTTCTGAGTAGTTAAGAATTCAAAGAGGTAACGTCGGTATTATGTGTTACGAAATTATATTACAGCTGCTTTTAAATGCCTAATGTTTAAACCAAGCAAAGGAACTTTTTTAAAGCTTAACCTTTCGACAAGTGAACACACAATTACAATGACGGGGTCGTCGCCTGCGTATTCGGTTATGATAGTAAACAATGCTATCACGAAACGCCTAATACGACCTGGACGAGAACACAGGTACGACGTACGGACAGACATAACATCGACAACCGAGTCATTGTCATTTGATAATCAGATGTGGTACACTGGCGTGTCTACCCAACCCAGGCTTGAACCCAGGGCCTCGTGGTCTGTAGACAGGTATGATAACCGCTACACCACAGTAGGTAGATGCTTAACCTTTTGAAAGCTAAACCTTTTAAAGCTTAACCTTTTAAAGCTAAACCTTTTTAAAGCTTAACCTTTTGAAAGCTTAACCTTTTGAAAGCTAAACCTTTTGAAAGCTTAACCTTTTAAAGCTTAACCTTTTGAAAGCTTAATCTTTTGAAAGCTTAACCTTTTGAAAGCTTAACCTTTAAAAAGCTTAATTTTTGAAAGCTTAACCATTCTACGGATTGGATGGCATAGCAGCTGCATAGACAAGTCACACGTTTACCGTCTGGTCATGCGCACACTAACACTTACCCCGCGGCACGCTGGATAGGTGAACTTGGCATGTAGCTAATTTTGCCGTTGACCGAAATCGATATTTATCGAGCATAGCGGGATTTCATCACGTGACTCTAACTCAACTTGACTCCATTTTTTAGAGGAGCGGCGTCGTTGCATTTCACGCGTCTTTACACAGCTCATGCAGTCACATTACGTCTGCACGTAGAATAAACATACTACATGTTAACCTACCAGTACCAGTTCAGCGAATTTTACTGATTGCAATTTTTTGCTCGTTTCCGATTTTTCCTTCATATTTTCCCTTAGTAAGTTATATTTTCACCGGGTATACGAAGAGTAATTTTAAAGTTAACGCCATCTGATTGTTCGTTAAACTCAGACAAAGCCTACATACCTGATATAAAGTGCTCGTTGCAAATCATAGTGTGTAAGGCCTACGTACTACGTAGGTTGAAAGCCGTTAGGTCATATAGCAGAAACCAGATGGAAATCGATAAAATGTCTTTTTTTCCCCCGCACACATCTATTAGTGCAACCAACGGCACAGCAAGATTCCAGCACAATTATCTTACAAAAATAATCTTATAATTATATAACGACATTATCACAACCCACGTACACGTATCTTATTACTGGGACATTTGTTCTGTAGTTATTGTAGATACTGTGTTTCCGATTAGACTCACACTTAACCCATATTTTCCTAACTGCGATGAACTTACGTTCTTTCCGCACAGTGTGATAGCTTTTCACCACCGAGTGCTCTATGAGTTAGCTGTGGAACAATTTTTAATCAGCAACTTTTAATTTGAGAATTTAGTTGGGTATTTTTCACCGGTAATTTGTTGGTCGCCATCTTTCAAAACTTTTGTAGGGTATCACGCCTGCGCAATTGTACTCGGGGCTTCTTTATTATACTAACGGATGGGACAAAATTAGGTGTGCGGTATCTATGTGTCTTTTTTTAAATCAGCAAATAATTATTCAACCTTTTTCTGTTTTAGAGATTTTTAACGAAAGTGAACGATAAGTAGTTGCATTCCTTTGCCTACTTTAAATCATTCTTTTACTTTTATTTCCATGATCTAACGAAAATCTTAAATGGACCCCGGGTAGAAATTGCAGGTAGTATGGAACCAATTATTTTCCCATTGAAGCCTATGATGAAAGAGTCAAGTTTGGGGTCCTTTTTGTACCAGAATCCATGGATTTGGGATCTTTTGTGATGTCTTCCAAAAAGAATACCATCTAATATCTCTCGGATGAGCGTACTTTTAATAGGGGGTCACCAAAAGTTTAGGCCCTTTTTTTTTTCTGGCTGAAGTGAAAATCATGAGTGTTATACACACTTTCAATATGGGGTCACCAGAGGTTTAGGTTTTTTTTTTTTTGGCTGAAGTGAAGAAGTGTTATACACCCTCACCAAATCACTCAAATTTGGGTCCATGGTAAAATAATTCCCCATGAAACTTTTACTGAAACAAATCTCGTCAAGTTTGGATATTGTCCAATGAGATGGGACCTTTCAAAAATATTTTTATTAGCCTTTTCTTTAGGGTTCTCATTTTTTATATGGCGGAGTGATGCCTTATTAGTTCCGTGCTATTTGCAGGTAGCACAAAACTAATAAGGCATCAATCTGCCATGCAAAAACTAAACCTTATTAGTTCTGTGCTACCTGGTTGAGACAGTCTGAATGGAAGACAGTACGGGATCCTCTTGGAATATGACAACAACAAAAGCATCCCCATAAGAAGAAAAAATTATCCAGGCAGAGCAGTTGAAAGTTTGACGCAAATTGAGATACTTTACGTGTGCATACAACACAAAGCTTATACATTCACATAACGTTTACGTACGTCGTGCATGTAATGTACTATTATGTACGCGTGTACAAGCTTATAAAGGTGATGCGCGCGCGCGTTATTGTTGTTTACAATTTCCCTAAACAAGCGCGCGCGTATTACCTTCATAAGTTTGTACGCACGTACATAATAATACATCATTACATATACGACGTACGTACGTACGTAGACGTTGTGAAATGTATAAGCTTTGTCAAGTTTGTGTTGTATGCACACGCAAAGTATCTCAATTTGCGTCAAAGTCTCAACTGCTCTGCCTGGATTATTCTTTTTTCTTATAGGGATGTTTTTTTTATATTCCAAGAGGATCCGTACTGTCTCTCATTCAGACTGTCTCAATTAAGGAATACGTGATAACCAGGTAAGATTTCAAGTGAAAACTTGGCCTCACGTACGTTTATGACACTTGCGTTACGTTCAATGCATGTAGTTGTTGAATGCCCTAGGCCTAGTGTGCACGTTAAACCATTGGCGTAGGCAGGTTTTTTGTTTGGGGGGGGGGGGGGGCTACTCATTGGTATGATTTTTGAGCCGTGACAGTATCTAAGCGGAGCGCCACCATGTTGGCGCGTAGCGTTCAGAGAAATTTTTCCAATAAATGCTGCCTTTAGATTGCCGGAAATGGCACTTCCCAGGCCAAAAACTTGCAAGTTTGAGGCTGTTTTTTTTTTTTATTGTTCACAATTTTGCCAGAAAGTTGCTGTACATTTTGCCCGAATTCTTGGTTGCCCAGCATTTGATTTCCGATAAGGCATCTAGTGTATATTTCAAAAGTTGCATAAATGTTACAACTGCTGTGTGTCGTTCCACAGAACGTGTTTCGCACAACGTAATCAGGTGCTTCTTGGTCATGGAAATATCAGAGTCACTTTCTATGAGGCTCTTCAACAGATCCGTTTTTTTTTGCACTTGCTCGAAAAGTCGATGAAATTTCTCGCACAACATTGCGGAAGCACTCAAATTTAGGCAGTGCATGGCGCAATGAAAATAAAAGGCCAATGGAGCTGCCTTTTTATTGTTGCTGAAGCACCAACCCGTTCACTGGCCATGGATCCTGCCCCATTATAGCCTTGTCCCACACAAAGAGACAGATTCAAACCGAGCTCACAAATCTTTCTTAGCAACGTTTCTCCAATAGCTTTGCCACTCAACTTGGTTTCATTATGCTCAATTTCACCAGGATTATTAGATTTGATGTCAGAAATCAAGTCTAATACCATTACCGTGTCCTCATGCAAACTCCAGAATCGCAAGGTGAAACATATCTTATAACAATTGCCAGTTGTTCCCTTTTTTGGCGATCCAATGTTTCATCAGCTATGATGGACCAGAACTGTGCTTTTTGATGTTAGCAACAACACTTTCCCTAAACATGTCACCAGCAACGCAAATAGGTTCATTTTGAATCAAGGATGATAGGTAGGTTGCATTAGCATGGGAAGTTTTTATATGGTCCTTCAAAAGTAAATCCCCACTACGAAGTCGAAAACGAAGTAACCCTAAAATTTCCGTCATTTTCTGTTCCCGCCATCCTATTTTTCTGGACTGTGAACATATATTAAAAATGTATGTTTGCTTCACCCACACCGACGATGACAAATAGCTTTATAAAACTCGTGGAACTAAGCCTATATTAAAGACGATAGAAGAACAACAAATGGTCACTTATGTATACATATCATTAATATATTTACTGGATTGGGCATACATTACCTTCATCCGTGTTTTCCCTTTTCCTTTTGAAAAACCATATGCGAAAAGTGACATTTTCAAAATTCAAGTTCACCAAACTTAATTACCGCCTTCAGAGTTTAGACAAATTGATTTCTATTTGTGGAAAGTTTTGAGCAAAATAATAGGGCACTTGTAGTACTTTGTTATCGCAAAGCAGTAGCAGAATGGCGCTATCTTCCATCGTCATCGCGTAAGAACAGGCTTGGCAAGTTCACGGCTCTTGACAAATTAAAAATTGCGTCAAAATTTCATTTAAAAATTTGAATTATTTTTTGTTTTGTTTTACAGGGATACAACGAATTTACATTACAGGGAATGCAGGGAGATTCGCATTTCATGTATGGCATCTGTACGATACATAGGCATATAGGTGTAATTTAATTTTTGTACATATGGGATTGGGGGGGCCATGGCCCCCGTGGCCCCCCCTCTGGCTACGCCAGTGCGTTAAACGGTTGTTTAAAATGAACGGAACATTGTATGTTCGTTGGGGTTTACATTCCCTCAACATTGAAATTTTTTGTGCACATTTGAAACACAAAAATTGCCAAAAATCGTTCAAATTTGAAAATGTTGATGTTCAGTGCGGAGAGCCTAATGCACGGTAATGGTAATGGTATAAAATTGTACCGTTGACCTCACTCCACAAAATGTGCAAATAGTATCGAGAACTTTCGGCAGCAAATCCTTGTTATCTGTGAATGACACAACTTAGTTTTGCATATCGGAAAAATTGTGTGAATGGAGGATACAATTCATACGAAGTTTTCTGTTTGGTATGGAATTTCCTGACCAAATTATACTACCAAGTCTCAGTGAAGTGCTTATTTGTGAATGTAGGCCATACTGTTGATTATTGTGTGAAATGTATTTTTTAAAGGCTTGACCCCATACGCTGGGGTAAATTGTGCAGCCGATTAGGGTTCCCCGGAATTTGATTGGTCCATTATGGTCACGTGAATTTCGGCCATGGCTATCTAAATATAATTTCCGGATTTGACGAGACGGGGTCAAAGCGCTTTTAGGGGGCCAAAGCCCAGAATCAGAAAAAAATCAAAAATAAGACTAAGTTTCAGCTCCGTCACAGGTTGCGCTTTTGGTTGGCCCTCATTGGTGCATGGTGGGTCCCTTTTGCTCCCTACCCCATTTAACTTTTAGATCTACCACTAGAGTACAGATATAAATCAATAAATCTATCTTAAATGCAGAAATATCACAATTATACGCAAAAAATTACACCAAAAATTACAAAAATTTCCCCATTGACTTAACACGCGGATTATTTTCGGAAAATAGACCAAGTCCCAGCTCCGTCACAGGTTGCGCTTTTGGTTGGCCCTCATTGGTGCATGATGGGTCCCTTCTGCTCCGTACCCCATTTAACTTTTAGATCTACCCCTAGGGTACAGATATAAATCAATAAATCTATCTTATATGCAGAAATATCACAATTATACGCGGAAATTTACACCAAAAATTACACAAATTTCCCCATTGACTTAACACGCGGATTATTTTCGGAAAATAGACTAAGTCCCAGCTCCGTCACAGGTTGCGCTTTTGGTTGGCCCTCATTGGTGCATGATGGGTCCCTTTTGCTCCCTACCCCATTTAACTTTTAGATCTACCCCTAGGGTACAAATATAAATCAATAAATCTATCTTATATGCAGAAATATCACAATTATACGCGGAAATTTACACCAAAAATTTCCCCATTGACTTAACACGCGGATTATTTTTGGAAAATAAACTAAGTCCCAACTCCGTCACAGGTTGCGCTTTTGGTTGGCCCTCATTGGTGCATGATGGGTCCCTTCTGCTCCCTATCCCATTTAACTTTTAGATCTACCCCTAGGGTACAGATATAAATCAATAAATCTATCTTATATGCAGAAATATCACAATTATACGCGGAAATTACACCACAAATTACAAAATTTCCCCATTGACTTAACACGCGGATTATTTTCGGAATATAGACCAAGTCCCAGCTTCGCTAAAGCGCTAAAGCAGGCCAAATCCTATATCTAAGTTGCCAAAGCGCGTATCAAGCTGCCAAGTCGGAAAATAGACTAAGTTCCAGCTCCGTCACAGGTTGCGCTTTTGGTTGGCCCTCATTGGTGCATGATGGGTCCCTTTTGCTCCCTACCCCATTTAACTTTTAGATCTACCCCTAGGGTACAAATATAAATCAATAAATCTATCTTATATGCAGAAATATCACAATTATACGCGGAAATTTACACCAAAAATTTACACTCTCGTCACACTAACCATTCTATAACTGTAGGGGGAAATGGTGAAAAGTGGTCAATAGCTCTTTAACCTTTGACCTTTTGACCCCAGAGTCTACGGGACACGAATTCATGTACCAAGGTATCATGGTACAACATAGGGTTGGTATAGGTATTGTACTTTTTAGTTTAAAATGGCGCAAAATTTTGCATAAAAAACACTTATTTGACTTTTGAACCATGACCTTTGACCTTTTGACCTCCAATTACACCCAGTTTTATTTTCAGTTTTTGTTAGAATTTTAAACCCTCCCCACATATGCAATTTGTAAAAGTAACCAATAAATTCCTTCAAAAGATACAACCATCCCCCAAACTTGTTTCATTCACCTTTGATCTTTGTATCCTCTAAACTTAGAAGCAAAATAACCCCCTGAATCGTAAATTTCCCCTTTGACCCTAACCACTAAAACAAAATCTGAAATTGTTGACATTTATCTTACCCTACTATTATGACCCCTCCCACGCTCAGATCACTCTTACCATTCCAAAATGGGGAATAGTATAATTCCTTTAAAGGATACAGCTACCACCAAAAGCTTGTCCCATTTGACATGTGACATTTGACCCTTGTATCCAAAACCCTGGAGACAAAAGTTCCCGGCTAGGTCTACCCATCCACTAATTTTGGTTCATTTGTATGTTATAGTTTTTGAGTTGTAAGCGACACAAAATTAATTGCTGCATACACACACATGCGCATGCTTTCTATCACTGACAACTATAAAATAATAAAAACAAATGAGGGTGTTTTTATCTAACTACTGTGGTGTTGTACCATGATACCTTGGTACATGAATTCGTGTCCCGTAGACTCTGGGGTCAAAAGGTCAAAGGTTAAATGGGGTAGAAAGCAGAAGGGACCCATCATGCACCAATGAGGGCCAGCCAAAAGCGCAACCTGTGACGGAGCTAGGACTTAGTCTATTTTCCGAAAATAATCCGCATGTTAATTCAATGGGGAAATTTTTGTAATTTTGGTGTAATTTTTCGCGTATAATTGTGATATTTCTGCATATAAGATAGATTGATTGATTTATATCTGTACCCTAGGGGTAGATCTAAAAGTTAAATGGGGTAGAGAGCAGAAGGGACCCATCATGCACCAATGAGGGCCAACCAAAAGCGCAACCTGTGACGGAGCTGGGACTTAGTCTATTTTCCGAAAATAATCCGCATGTTAAGTCAATGGGGAAATTTTTGTAATTTTTGGTGTAATTTTTCGCGTATAATTGTGATATTTCTGCATTTAAGATAGATTTATTGATTTATATCTGTACCCTAGGGGTAGATCTAAAAGTTAAATGGGGTAGAGAGCAGAAGGGACCCATCATGCACCAATGAGGGCCAACCAAAAGCGCAACCTGTGACGGAGCTGGGACTTAGTCTATTTTCCGAAAATAATCCGCATGTTAAGTCAATGGGGAAATTTTTGTAATTTTTGGTGTAATTTTTCGCGTATAATTGTGATATTTCTGCATTTAAGATAGATGTATTGATTTATATCTGTACCCTAGTGGTAGATCTAAAAGTTAAATGGGGTAGGGAGCAGAAGGGACCCATCATGCACCAATGAGGGCCAACCAAAAGCGCAACCTGTGACGGAGCTGGGACTTAGTCTATTTTCCGAAAATAATCCGCATGTTAATTCAATGGGGAAATTTTTGTAATTTTTGGTGTAAATTTCCGCGTATAATTGTGATATTTCTGCATATAAGATAGATTTATTGATTTATATCTGTACCCTAGGGGTAGATCTAAAAGTTAAATGGGGTAGAGAGCAGAAGGGACCCATCATGCACCAATGAGGGCCAGCCAAAAGCGCAACCTGTGACGGAGCTGGGACTTAGTCTATTTTCCGAAAATAATCCGCATGTTAATTCAATGGGGAAATTTTTGTAATTTTGGTGTAATTTTTCGCGTATAATTGTGATATTTCTGCATTTAAGATAGATTTATTGATTTATATCTGTACCCTAGGGGTAGATCTAAAAGTTAAATGGGGTAGAGAGCAGAATGGACCCATCATGCACCAATGAGGGCCAACCAAAAGCGCAACCTGTGACGGAGCTGGGACTTAGTCTATTTTCCGAAAATAATCCGCATGTTAAGTCAATGGGGAAATTTTTGTAATTTTTGGTGTAATTTTTCGCGTATAATTGTGATATTTCTGCATTTAAGATAGATTTATTGATTTATATCTGTACCCTAGGGTAGATCTAAAAGTTAAATGGGGTAGAGAGCAGAAGGGACCCATCATGCACCAATGAGGGCCAACCAAAAGCGCAACCTGTGACGGAGCTGGGACTTAAGTCTATTTTCCGAAAATAATCCGCATGTTAAGTCAATGGGGAAATTTTTGTAATTTTTGGTGTAAATTTTCGCGTATAATTGTGATATTTCTGCATTTAAGATAGATTTATTGATTTATATCTGTACCCTAGGGGTAGATCTAAAAGTTAAATGGGGTAGGGAGCAGAAGGGACCCATCATGCACCAATGAGGGCCAACCAAAAGCGCAACCTGTGACGGAGCTGGGACTTGAGTCTATTTTCCGAAAATAATCCGCATGTTAAGTCAATGGGGAAATTTTTGTAATTTTTGGTGTAATTTTTCGCGTATAATTGTGATATTTCTGCATTTAAGATAGATTTATTGATGTACCCTAGGGGTAGATCTAAAAGTTAAATGGGGTAGAGAGCAGAAGGGACCCATCATGCACCAATGAGGGCCAACCAAAAGCGCAACCTGTAACGGAGCTGGGACTTAGTTCATTTCCCGACTTGGCCACTACGCGCTCTGGCAACTCGGATTTCGGATTTGGCCTGCTCTAGCGCTTTAGCCCTACCTGGATTTGACCGATCCCGATATGAAAAGGTCTACACAGTACACAGTTCGTATGCAGGAATTAATGACGTATTAATAAAGGCCTACATTAATGGATCTCCACAATCAGTGTTGACATAACTTGTGCTCCTCAAACAACCGAGGTGCAAGTTCTTGCCGATAACAATCTATCTAATTGATTTTGCCATTTTGCTTAATTATTAGGTATCTAGTAATTAAAAAAATCCTTATGATGTTCCAGGGCAAAAAAAATCTTTTAAAATAAGTAATGCTATTTTTCGCGGAACGGGTTTTTTGTAGGCCTTCAATGACGATCTGCAATTTAGAGGATTTATCACACAGAGGTATTTATGGAAGCATGAAATGGTATTATTGCCAATCTTTTGGGACTCTTGCAGCAAATAAGTCACCAATTGGCAAGCTTTGGACAGATCCTAACGACACTGTCGATGTCAGTTACAAATACATGTCACCAATTTCCTCTGCGTTCTGTACCATGGACTGCAAGTGCAACCAAAATGTAAACATTTCAATATTATTTTCTTTCAAATGTAAATATAAGTTAAAATAGCTTCGTTATATTTCAGGATTTTGACTGGGAGTGGCTGCTTGGGATCTACTGGCGGCAACATTGTATTCTCCTGGGGAAGTTTTGGCGAGTAGGCACAAAACCACATGCAATACTTTTCTCAATGCATCCAGAAAGATTTAAAAAATTGTGAAGAGAGAAAGAAGCTACAAATATGGGCATATCCTAAACCCCTCCCCTTCCTACCAAAAGTTGGGAGCAAATTGATAGGTATGCAACTTCAATCTTCAGCATTGATACGAATTGAAAGGGGCCAAAATCAAAATTAGTGTCTAGGAATAAGATTAGGGCTCACAAATAAAAATTCATAGGGGGCACTATCGTTACGGTCAATAGGAGAAAACAAGACTTTTTGTGATTTTGACAAAATTGCAAATAGGCTGTGCTTAACTGACAATTCCCAGAAATGTAATTATTGTCCGATTTGTCATGATATTTCAGCAAAAATAAATACAAAATTCCACACCCTGGAATGGCTAATAAGGAGGAAAAAACGTCACGCTATGAAAGTTCATTACGCAAAAATGTCATGATTTTTGCGCAATAGGTGTTCTCATACTCATAGCGTAACGTTATGGCCTAATTTTTTCACATAAATACCTCGTTTACAGCCATTCTGGGGTGTAGGATTTTCTTCTTTTGTTTAAATATGACAAATCAGACGATAATTAGATTTCTGGGAGTTTTCAGTTGAGGTATATGTAATTTTGGTCAAAATCATGAAAATTTGTGTTTTCTCATTGACCGTATATCAACGATAGTGCTTTTATTAATTTTTTTCTTCGAATGAGCCCTATACTTATAGTTGTCTCCCCCATACCACCCCTGCTAGGAAATTCCCAAGTTTTATTAGGCAGCATGAAGACAGCTCCCCAAAATTATATCTTAAGGAGATATAAAGTCTGACATAAATCCTTACTTCATATAATAGAAATAAAAGTAACACATTTTCTGACCAAGTCTCATACTCCCCAATGCAATCTAATATTTTTATAATTATTGAATATTTTAATGATACTACTTATAGGAGCTACCATTTTTATTTTAACATACATTAAATGATATTATCAGTTGGAATGCTTTGTATTTCTTTATAATTTATCTCAAGTTTTTAAGCTTATGAAAAATTGTTTATATTTTTGTACATAAAAGGGTGAAGGACATTTTTGTGTACATATGAAATTATCAAAACATGCTGTTAAAACTTTTGTGTCACATCATTTTGCCATACAAATTGTATTCAAATCTATAAAGAAATACATTATAATCTGTATGTCCTTGTTGGGGAAATTAAAACATATCATCATGGACAATATTTTGCTATCAGAATTGATCAAAATGGCAGCCCCCATGTGTCAGCTTCAAACATAAATAACTTGAGATAGGAATAAGATTGTGACTTGCTGATTTTGGTAATTGGTCTAGATTTGTATCCTCTATCATATGAAATAATCAGGATTCTAGCCAGACAAGTTTGAGTGCCGGGCTCCAGTGCAATTTGTGGTGTGCCCAGGGTGGCCTCCTAGACCCCCTCCCATGAAGAAGTCTTCAAATTTAGTCCACTTCTATTGACAAATTGTCATGATTTTTTATTTTTATTTGAATGCTAGAAGGATTTACAATTTTGTTTATGTACAATGAGACTAGAAATTACAATGAATATCAAACTGCCAAAACCTCCCCCTGCCCTCCCCCAAGAAAAAAAAGTACAAACATATGCAGGAAACTCTTCTCTCAATTCATCTCAATTCCCATTGTTATTCATATTGCCCAAACATTTTACCGCTTTTATTTTCATCCCAATATCATTCGATGAAAGCCATACATTATTGTAATTTTTTCAAGTTAACTAGCGGTACATTTCCCTACGAACTACGCAACAACTTTTGTCAATATCAAATCCCCCACAAATCCCAAGAATATAGATCAGTCCTTTATAATGTTAAGTGCATATAGGGTTTATAACAAATGTGATTGGTTACTTACAGTACATTTGGATCGGTCTATAAGCGTGCCTTGGGCCCTTGGGGGTGTAATATTTACTTAGTTAATGTTTGTCTGTAAGGTAAGTGACTGACTTGGCAAGCTACCAGCAGTGATTCACAAGGATTACCTGAACCTGAACTGTGTGCATGTGAGTATGTTTATGTAGGTGACATGTATGGGTGATTTTATAATAATATGTATGTTCAATTGCGTTAAATTCCTATATAGTTAAGTTGTTTTGATCATGATTTATTGTGCGTAATGTATGTTATGTTATGTGTGTAAATCAGCAGATGACATAAATAGAGCGGGACTAAAAGGTCTGTTTAAACACTTAATCAATTAAACGAATTCAACTTTTGAGTGCCGGGCGCAAGAGTGAATCTTAGAGCCCAGTGATGGGCGGGAATTGCGGGCGCCGCCCACTGTAGCTAGAACGCTGGAATTATTGATTGCATCAGACTTTATGTCCTCTTTAAGTTGTGTCCCTTAATACTGTCTTAAAGGATTAGTTCAGTGGTGAGGCTTGTCCACCTTATATTAAAGAGGGCTTAAAAGGAAACAAAATAATGAAAAAAAGCATTCAAAAATCTTGTTTCATTAAGGAGATATTCAAGTTTAAAGTTCTGTCTAATCCTTTGAATCCTCTTTCATGTAAGATAGACTTGTTTGACCCCTGAACTAATCCTTAAAATGAAAAAGGAATTAAGCACGGTTTCTACTTTCAAATTAAAGCACAGCCTAATAACCCCATTTTATTCAAGGTTTGTGTGCAAGTTGTAACTGTTATGACTTTTATCAATCTATTTATAGTTCTACTGTACATTGTTACGTGCATGATCCATTTAAAAGGTAGATTATTACCCAAGCCAGCATTGCCAGCTTGTTTGGATCTAGGCACTTACTTTACATGTACTATGACCTCTTGATCATGATTTGGTGAAATGTTATCATTAAACTTAGTGTGCATAAATGTTCTGTACATACAGTAGTACTATTTGCCTTTTTAAAGCCAAAGACCTTGGGTTTTTTCTAAGTAATAACTTCCTTTTAAATTATTTATAATGTGTTGAATGTGTGTTTAATCCACGCAAATTTTAAGTGTGGGATACTGTACCATCTGTAGCTCTCCACGTTATTTTCTTAGGTAAATCCACTGCTCTAAATTCTGATGAGTGTGAGGGACAGAGATAGACCTAAATTTTGATTTGGCCATGCCCCATACCAACATCAGCAGAACATTTGAGAAAATGTTCTTGAACCAATACATGCTGAATTTGAAAAAGTTTGATGGAACAAAATTGATGAAATGAAATTTAATGATAATGTGCTGCCTTTAATTTTTGGGGGTTGCTTTTAGGTCTGGGTATTTTGATCAGCTGTAACTTGGAAATTAAATATACCAGGGTTGCAAAAATGCAAAAAAAGTCACTCGCTAAACGTGGCCAAGCTTAATTAAGTGTGGTGAGTACCATTTTGTATTATAAGTTTGTACCACGGTATATTTCTACTCGCCGCAAATATTTTTTGCTCACCAATGGTGAGTAGTAGAGTAGTTTTTCCAATCCTGAAGTACGTACGCTCTTTCAACAATTGGAACAATTCTACTTATAATTGAATGCAATCAAATCAAAGAGTTTTGTGTGTATTACTAATCTGTACACATTTCAATATTTTTCAGTGGCAGATTCAGCAATGTTCAACTCATAAATTGCAGCTCCGGAAATGTTCTTCAACATCTCATGAACCTGAAATCACCAAGCTCTCTGCAAATATGGAGTATCATAGATACCACCCAGAAATATCAGGTATTTAAAATCAAGTAAAATAATCCGTAAGCTTGGACTTGGATTATCTGTAAGTATGAGCATCAATGGCTTATTTTTGGAGAATGATGTTGATCAAATTATGTTATAATCATGGCTTTCTGACCACACTGGGTGAGGACTCAAGAAACCTGTTTTTTTGGGGAAGGGGTGGGGGTGGGATTGAGGGTTATGAGCATTTCATCAACTATGGCCTTAAAGGAGCATTTTACTAAAAAGTGAGTGTATTTTTAGGGGGTCCTCTTAAAAATGGAATGCTTATCTAACATGCAATGGTATAGCAATTTTCTGGTAAATATGAATATTCAAGAGACCTTTGCCCTCAAGTCGTCTGTGAGCTATGGAGGCATGAAGTTTATCAATCTGTTGTGGATAATATATCTGTGAAATTCACAAAAACGAGGGCCCTCCCATTTCGGTCTAGTGCTTCTTTACAAAAGAAAACAAAAATAATATTAAAAAAAGGATCACGGACCATTAATTATTTGTCCAACTTTTTACCATTTGTGCCAGCTACAATGTGTTTTTTTAAACTTTAAATATTTTTGAGTACCACAAGGGCATTTGCTTTAATCATGTCCTGGCTCCTCCCTAGATCTGTCAAATGTGATTTTCACCTCCAAACAATTGATGAAACATGCAATTCTGTACTTGAAAAAAAATAGTCATTGAATTTTTGTAGTAATCTCTTGGATGTGACTTTTAATGAGAGTTCATGCTTATCCTTTGTTAAAGGTCTGAGGACAGCTGAAAAATTTAGCATTATGATTACCCAATAAAAGGATCTTTAAATTCTAAGTAGGGCGCTTTTAACTTTTTAAAAATAGCAGTTTCAGTTACTAAGAAATAAATGCTTGAAGATTTGTTAATATTATTTTCAAGTTTTATGACATACAATATGGATAGTTTGAAATTGTTATAAGAAAAATGATTTTGACTGCAGGTATTAATCAAATTTTTGCTTTCCCTAAATTTAATTATGATAATATTGTTCGGTAACCAGTGAACTGCAAGTTGAATTTCAGTGATAAATAAGCATTATCAGCCTATTAGGGCAAGTGCATGCAAATACATATTGGTAAATATTTGATGTTCTGGAGTACTCAGATAAGATTTGTTTTTGCTTTGCATAATATTACCATTCTTTATCTAGCCTGCTGCCAGATTGTTCACCTACTGTAATCACTAATCATGTGCAGTATTTGTCTGTTTGTAAAGATTAAATACATGTAGTATTTTTGTTGATTACATCTCACATAAAACAGGAATGCATAAGAAGTTTGTGGGATTGTAGTTTAAGTAAGTCTTAATCTCCCAGCTTAACTGAGGTTTTTGTGTGGTTGATTTCACTTAAATAACCACTTTGTAAATACTTAGATGGCAGTTCAAAAGTTCAAAGAAAATCAATAACATATTTCAACTACTGTAACATATTTAAAACAGATTTCCCAAGTCATGTAAGTTGGGAAGTCAGGTGAAGTTAAAAGATTTTTATTCCGTTGATTGCCGATACTTGGACACCATATCCGTCCTTAAATTTGCCATTAGTCCCAAATTGTCGTCTTCCTAAGGCTACTTATGTGCATTGTACATGATTAAAGAAACTTTGTGAAAAAGCTATGTTGATAGTTGATTCCTACACAATAAGTTCTTGTCTGCAGTTGTGACTTTCTTACCCAACTGGAATTTTTTTTCCACCACAATTTTAGAAAATCCCAACTTGGTGAACTGATCCAAGTTGGGACCAGTTCATCCAAGTTGGGAGTATTTTCAATCCAAGTTGGGACCAGTTCATCCAAGTTGGGAATATTCAATCTTAAGTTGACCAGTAAGGATTCCCAAATAAAAACTGGTCTCAACTGGAAGTTTCCTCTGGATGATAGCAGGCCATGTATGGCATCCCACTCTCTCAGAAATCATGATCTTTACCAAGTTATTGTCATTCTGTATTTTTTGAAATGTTACCAAGAATTTAGTACGATATAATTACATTTCTTGGAAATTCAATATCTTTGAAACAGTAGATGATATCAGAATCAGGGGTAGATCTACGAAAATCACAAGGAGGTGCTGGTTATTATTAAACTAATGAAAAGTGTTGGAACATTTTCGGAGGGGAGGGTTTGGTCCCAACCCCCAGAACCAGGGGTGGAGTCAGGATAAAATATCAGGGGTTAAGCCCAAAAGTGTTTTATAGCAGTGTTTTCATGATTAATGCGACATATTGGGACAAGGGTGCATTCTTATAAGTGGGCAGCAGGGTAAACATACTCTCTGAAAGGATTTTGCTTTCCTTTTTCTTTCAATTGGGATATTATTAACAAAAAATGGAAGGAAAAATTTGGCAAAATCATTGAAAATTTTAGTAAAATTTGGCATCATTTTATGATAATTGATGAAATTTTAATGAAAATCGAGGAAAAATTGCCCTAAAATGAATATAGTTGAATGAAATTGCACAAAAATCAAAGAAATTTCTTAAACGTTGAAAGAGATATCCCAAACAATAAAGAAAATTCCCCCAAATTTGAGAAAATTGGTTGAAGACAAATTGCCTTCAAATAAAAGATATTTTTCGAAAATTCCATGAGAAGTAAGGAAAATTCCCAAATATTCAAAAAGATTTGTATGAAATTTCCTGAAACTTGAAGGAAATTTACAAGGAGGGGGTTCTGGTTAGTATTGGAGTAATGAAAAATGTTGGAATTTTTTCCGAGGAGGGGGTTCCAACCTAGATACGCCCCTGAGAATAATTTTTTATCAAAGTCAAAGTGTTTCTCTAAGTCCTCTTATCACTTGAATTGCACACGTATGCATGTTTGGTCACAGGAGTATTCTTGTACAACTTAATATGCCCCTTTTGAACAACTTCTTATCCTTAGTGGATCATATTACTTAAATTTGTCATCTTCAAAATCAATTTTATTTCTTCAAATGGCAAATTTGGGCAAATTCAATTATCAAAATTTGTCAGGTGCCTCCCTCAGAATGCAAACAGAATTCTGAATTTCTCATAAGTATCAAACTTGTTTGGTTTCTAATGATATGCAAATTTATTACATTTCATGATATCATAATTTTGTGCAAAATAATTTAAAATCAAATATTTGTTTGTACTGTATGTTTGATTTCTGAGAGATACATGTATAACAATTTTGTGTGATATAGAAACTTTAGGTACGTTTTCATTATAATTGGCTTAAAGTGTCTATATCACACAAAATTTGAAACAATTGAATGGGATGAACTTGACTTTGACTGGCCACATGAAGAAGTTCCCTCTGAAGAATTGGTCAAAATTGCCTGAAGCATCAGACTGTCAATTTAACACTACTGTACACTGCACAAGCCACCAGCTTGCCAGACCAGTATGCAACCCAATCCCCTGCTCATCATCCTCACTCATTTACATGTAACTTCTGCTTGGGTACACTTTTTATTATGTGGCCAGTACACACAACACTGTGACTGTGTATGGTCTTCATTACTGGAAGTTACATACAGGTCTTAATGATAAGAGAGAGGTTCTTTGTTATGAGTGTAAACAAGCTGGCGATAACAGGTTGGGGTATCATTATACTGGACTTTTTATATGAAAAGTCGGTGTTGGGTACGGAAAGCTGTTTAGAAAAACTTTTTGGCATGCATATCACTGTAAGTTTTCACATGATAGAAGCAAACTCCTCTATAAGTTAACCAAACATACACTTGATTTCTAATGATTTGTCAGATCCCAGCATCTTCATTGACTAAACTATTCATATCACCTTAATGTTAGTATCACTCTCAGTTGAAGTCAGACATACAGTACTCTATTAAATCAAAACATGTTAGGTTTCTTTTGATATGTCAGGTTTCATTTGATATGTCAGGTTTCTTTTGATATGTCAATTTTGCAATTTTTGTGGCTAAAATTTCCCTCAAAATCACTATACTGGATCACTCCAAGAAACCAATAATACTGCTTGTTTGATTAAGTAAACATTTGATTTAGTGGTGCTGATCTTCCAGTTTAGCAATTTGACATCGGCTTTAATACATCACCTGAAATTATCAAATCACATGTTCGATTTCTGTGTGATAATTTTAGATCTTAAAGGAAAAGGTGTCGTCCCATAAACAAATTCAGATGTCATCGGCTGTGCTGGTAACATCAATTCCGGTTTTTAATTTTCCCTATTGATCACAAGAATCGGCGGTGTTATAGATCACACATTTGCCGTATCGAACATCAATTCACTTACCACAAAATATTCATTAAATACTGTATATGAGAAAGATAAGTAAAGGCTCCTACTTACACATGATTTATAATTGTAATACATGTATATGTTATCCTTAACATCCCAGACTTTAGCTCAATCAATCAGGAAATGAAAATCGGAAGTGACGCTAACAGCTCGGCGGCGTTGACTTCTGAATTTATTTATGGGATGATACCTTTCCTTTAATGTAACTGGGTGCTCTAGTTCTTTAACCTTTGTACATAACAATCCTAAGTCAATATTGATGTTACAATTATAGTTTCATTGAATGTTTGATCAGAATGTTTGACATGATAATATCTTATACATCTTATTACTTACTGTACATATATTAAACTTGCAGATTAGATCTTGAAAACAGTAAGTTAAGCAGAATAATTTGAAAGTAACTGGAACCAATATTTTATCTTTAACCTTATAAAAAAGTAGGGCAATTGTCTTTTGACATATACAGTAATTTCTCTGTAAATAGGAATGTACATATCATATGAGAGTCCGGGGGTTAGTGGCTGCGTGGGGCTGTTTTATCTGGGGTAGCCAGGGCTAAACCAGGGCCTCATCATGCTGTCTATGGGGAATAACGCAAAATGAAAATACTGTATAGTGAATATTGAATTTAATTAAAGGCACTGATGGTGGCATAGAATTAGTCACTGCACTGTATGTAGACAGTTTCGACAGTCTGAGTGTGATCTAAGATTGAACTGAGAAGAAAACTGGTTGTACACACTGGCGTAGCCAGGATTTTTGTTTTTAGGGGGTGAGAGGTATTGTTGATGAAGGGGTAGGGGGGTAACTGAAAGTATGTTGCAGTAAGGCGACATTGCTTTGCTCATACTGTAAAGTTCTAGGTTCATAAGGTCGCAGCCCGCCCAAGGGCCCCTGGTGGGGTCCAGGGGTGAAGCCCCAGTGGGGGGTCCAGGGCCAAACTCTCCCCGGTGGGGGGTTCAGGGCCAAACCCTTTCTGGTGGGGGGTCCATAGAGCCGAAACCTCTGGAAGTTATGAGAAATGACGCATTTTAGAGATATAGGTTAATGCATTAAAATTGAAGTCAAATGGCATGGTGTGTTTGCAAGGGCAAAGTTCCAGAAAGCTACAGGACATAAAGGGATTTTTTTGGGGGCGGGGAGGGGGACGGGAGTTACTGTCTGTGTGATATGTGTCACACAGTCTGAAGGTGTGCATTATACATGTATATAATTTATAAAAGCTTTGGGCTTTGTATGCTTAATTGCTCATTGAAATTTGTCAACAACTAGTAGAACTGTAGCAGGCATAGTGACGTTATGGGTAATGGGTCTTGTGTAATTTTTTGGGGGGGTGTGGTATTGGTGAGACATTGCCCCCCCCCCCCCTTACCCCCCACACACCTAATTCTGGCTATGCCAGTGGTTGTACATATAATTCCACACAATAAATATAATACCGATAAATGTACAGTTGATTAATATAATGGTTTTTTAATTGGATCTACTTCTCTCTTGGCTTACAGTAATTCCCAATAATCAAACAAAAAGAAGAGGGGTACAAGATTGACTTTTATCAATTGAGATCAATAATAGCTGCAAAAGTAATCTCATTGAAATTAAGACGATTGCATACACAATGCAATTTTTTTGTATATACTTTACTTCAATTTAAGAACTATTTTTTCTCAAATTATCTGGAGTAACTTGAAAACAAAATATATTTTTTATTAAATAAGGAATATCCATTAGCTTGGGTATAGCACTGTAACAGTAGATACAGGTAACATACTGTAGGAGGTTAAGTTTTTGCAACGAAGAGTGACATCTTTAAAAGAAATTACACTCCAGTTTATCATTTTCCAATGTGAAATTCTCTGAGAATCTACCGTAATCTTAGACTAAGATTATGGTAAAACTTTATTTAAAATATAGGTCTTTTGCTGTTATGAAGAAAAATAGTTGCGAGTCTACTGCAATTTTGCTTTTGTTTAAATCAATGTGTGATTCATGTTTTGTTGTTAATTCATAAATTCTGTGATTTTCATCAGAAGAATATACAGCATATATTTTATGAATTGTTTCTTAGCATTTTTTTTAACACTGAGTTTTGGTATGGTACACCATCTAATAAACAATTGTGATGTGTACTTTCTGTTTGGAACCAGGTCCTTGTGAGTTCCCATTTGGGTCATGACATTCTTATGGTAAGGGTTTTAAAAATGAAAAAATAAATAAAATATTGGGTACAAAAGATTCCTTGTCAAAAAAAATAAAAAGAGAGCTTTAGACAGTTCAGCAGATCCTTTTTCTAAGATATTGATAACGCGGTGAGCGTCTGTTGAGAGTAAAATATCACTTTCTACATTTATAAGAAGGAAGGGATTCCAGTCGCTCTTGCAACATTGATGACCGGAGGCGTGTTTTGATCCTTTTAAGTTAAGAAATTGTTCACTCTGCCGTCCCAGAGGTAACAGGTATAGCTACCAGAATTGTGTAAAGCTGGCATAATGTTGGGTAATCCCCGTGAAGTGGGAGGGTGCATAGTACTAATCGATTTTTCAATACAATGCCCATTTGGTAAAAATTGCTTTTGATTGCAAAATATTCCATTTTGATTAAGAAGAGCATATTATTATTTTAACACCCTTTTCATTCTTTTTTTCAAAAATCATTTATTTGTATATATATATATATATATATATATAAAATCATTTATATATATATATATATATATATATATATATATATATATATATATATATATATAAATATATAATATATATATATATATATATATATATATATATATATATATATATATATATATATATATATATATATATATATATATATATATATATATCTGTGAAGTCAGGTAATTGGTTTTAGGAATATATAATACATATCTTGGATTAATATGTTTTTGCAAACCACAATATGCAATCATTGAAGTAAAGTAAGAAGTCTATAGTCTATGGTCTTTTCTGCTGTTGAATATATGCAGTACTTACAGTAGTGCAAGGCTTACCATATAAAAGGAACAATATCTAAATTATGAAATTATAATATTTGGTTTTTAATTTTGGGATGAAACTTTTCAGAGAACTTTTTGATATGCCAAGTTTGTAAGGTACTGTATGAAGGGCAGTACAAGGCAAAGTTAAATATTTCTCAACCAACATTCAACATGCAGATGCTGGCACTGTAGGTTGAGGGGGAGGGGCATACTGTATGTTTCGTGTATTTATATCTTTCTTTTACTGATATTTTATATCTTACTGTGATTCCCCCTCCCCCTTCTTCGCCTCCCCATCTCCTCTACAACCCATTGGAACCCAACCGAGGACATATTAGACTGGACGTATGAATGATGGGTATATTTGTAAGTGCATGAATGTATGGATGGATATGAGAAGTCATGCAAGGTGCACAGGCTTACTTTATACACTTTTAGCTAAAATTATATATGATCAGACATGTTGGGTTTATCCAAAAGAAATGAGAGATTATTATATCAAACTAACCAGCACTTTCATGACCAACTGTTTTGCCTGCCATGTTGGACAAACTTTTCCTCTGGTGAAGGATCTTGTGTTTCGTTCTGTGATAAACAGCACAATTAAGAACAGCATCACTTGGGAAACATACATTCATTAGAGAATTTTTTTTCGCAAAACCTGATGATGTAAGTTAGAATTGGTATCAGTGTAAAATACTACTTCAACAATCATTAAACTGCTGTAGAAAAAAGAAAGAAAAAAACCTTGACCTTTTAAACCATGTATAGTCCCCAACTTACTAAATCTACATATTTTGTGAATATGACCTGCTGAACTTTACTGTTGGAATACTTCAGCTGTGTAGGCAGGGAGCTGTGAACGTAACGGCATGGTGGTACCTTCATGGTAATAGCTCCCTGGTGTAGGTGCTACTGAATTCTGAGAAGTGACACCTTTCGGTTCATAAACAATATGTACAGTATACTGTATTGAAAAATGTATTTTGATGGTTTTTATCCATGCAGTATCAGAGCCCTTCAAGGAAACAATTTGTTTCTAGAAGTTCATTGTTTTAATGAAATATTATTTAAGGGTGTGAACCATGAACATGCAACCAAATTACTTTTGATTTATTAGTAATATTTAAAAGCATATTTGAGTGTTTTTAATTAAAATCAAAAGGGAATCATTTAATCAAATGACATTCATGATGCATGGAAATGTGCAATTTTCAGTCTTCACTTCCTTATGTTAGGGTGTATAAAGACTTAATAAAAGGTTGAATTACCAAGTGTGAAAGAAATTGACTGTAGGGATATTCTACCATTGTGGGACTGCCCACCCTTTCTGAGGGTCGATCATATTAGGAGACAAACATTAGCATGAGCAAAATTTATAATCAGACATTTTCTTTTCTCTGAGCCGGAAGAATTGCTTTCTGAGTGCCAGCTGGTTAGTATGGCTGCCGTTAGTGAGGGCTGGTCGTCCGAGGTTACTACAAAAGCATATACCCTGCTGTGCTGTTTAAAATGCTGGAAAACATAGGAAAATCTCTGTTTTAAGATCTTTATGAAAACGAAATCATTTTACTATTTTTTTTCACCCACAATGCTTATTTATGATGTTTGAATCCCATCCATGTCTTCAAAAACTATTTTTACGGTGATTTTAGTGACTTTTTTTAAAGCATTTATTGGACTTATTTTCTTGGTGTAAAACTCGTCTGTCAAGCTCTCCAACACAAGGCCAAAGTTAAAAACACTGCTATCAGGGCTATAACATTTTAGCAGGGGTAATAAGTTTTAGATTATTTGAGTGAACAAATTTAAATAATACTTATAAAGTACTATCATAGTATCTAAACTTTTCTAGATGTTTTATTTAGTTGTTTTCGTACATTTTTTTTATTTTAATATTTTTATTCACTTCCTTATGTTGGGGTGTATAAAGATATATAAACGATTTGATAAAATTATATGAACAAAAAAAATTTTGTCAGCGAAAAATCAACCTGCAGTTCAGTGGAACATCCTAAAACTTATTTGCGGAGGTTTGAATATTTAAAAACAAACATGCAGTGACTAATAAAGATGGCCACCAAAACAAGAATTGGAGACATTTTATTCTGTCGTGGTCAGGTGGTGCCAAATAGAAAAATATTAGGAAAAGTTTTTTAGAAAAGTGTATTATGTAGACTTAATGGTATAAGAGTATCCCAAAGGTAAGTTATTTTTCAATCATCAAATTTCTACAACGTGTGAATTCTCAAAAACAAAGGAATTGTATACCAGTTATAACAACTCTGGTATGCAGTCCCAATGTCAACCGTACTGCGGGATGTGTATAATAACTCACTGGCTTATCCAGGATTTTTTGTTTGGGAGGGGGGGGGGGAGCGGAGGGCAACCACGAGTGGCGAGAAGTATTTTTTTGGGGGGGTAACCAAACGTATGTTGTTCTGCGCAAAGGCCAATGGCGTGGGGTTCAGGGGCCAGCCTAAGGGCCTGTGGTGGGATCCAGGGGTGAAGCCCGGATGGGGGAGCAAAGCCCCTAGAAGCTCTAAGCAATTACGCATTTTAGAGATATGAAATGCATTAACATTAAAGCCAAATCGCATGGTGTGTTTTAAGGGGCGAAGCTACAGGACATGAAGGGAATTAGGCACTGGCGTAAACCAGGATTTGGGTATTAAAGAAATGAACATTTAGTGCCAGAAATAAAATATTTTTTTTTGCACGTTATACACACTCTTAAATTCTGTTTTTTTGTTTAGCTCAAAAACAAAAACACATGGGAATTAACTTTTTAGTAAAACTTGCTCACCTGCACGAAACATATATTTTTGATGTGTAATATTTTTTGGGGTGTGGGATTGGGATAGGGGCATGTCCCTGCCCCCTCTCCCCTCTCTTTGGTTATGCCAATGTAATAACCACTGTACTAGTATGCTCCTTCAAACAATTGTACATAATTGAAAAAAACAATGGATTTGCATAATAAAATAGTAAAGTCTGCCTGTGTTTATATAACAAATTTACATATTAACACCTAAAACTCAAAACTGCTCTAAAATGGTCAATTCTTAACTAACATTGATGAGAATGTTCTACTATTTTTCTGTGTTTGACTTCCATGACTGGATTTTAAGCAATTTAGGTGTTTCTGGTCCTACCCTGCTTAGATTTTTAACAAAAGTAAATAATTAAAGGTGATTGGGAAAAATCTGTCCATTATTTAAATTCATATTGCTTGTCATTGTTTCTTGCAGGTGATGGAATATCTACTCCTCTTGTTCTGTTCTTGCCGTGGATCACAGCCACAAGAAGTGCCGCTCGAAGATTCCAGGATTTGTATGGTGAACGCGGCTTCAATGTATTGACCATAAAAGGATCGTTGTCACACTTCTTGTGGCCCTCATCTGCCTTTCCTTTGGCTGAAAAGGTTCTAAGTCACATCAAGGCAAATTTTAATGGCAAAATCATTGTCCATAGCATGTCGGTGGGGGCATACATTTATGCCATGATCATCTGGCATGCTCTTAGGAGTGATACATACACAGAATTTCTGGGTTCAAAAATCGTAGGTCATGTATTTGACAGTTTAGTGATTGGTAGCCTAGAAAATATGGCACTTGGTGTTTCTAAAAGTACTTTGAACAACACCTTTATGCAGTCACTCATAAAAAATTCTGCTATGCTTTATTTCTCTCTCACTAAAACAAAGACTGTGAAATTATACAATGAGAGTATTGACCAATTTTATCAGAATCCTTTTGTTGATTCTGCACTTTTCTTTTACTCTTTTCGGATCCTATGTGCAACCCCGACGCGATGAAGGATCTTGAAATGAAGTGGAAACAGGCCGGACACAAGTTGATGGTCAAGACATGGGAGACACTACCTCATGCAGCAGCGTTTAGATTTCACACAGAGGAGTATGTTCAGACCCTGGATGAATATTTATCCTTTTTGCAATTGCAAAAGTCGTCAGATAAGATGCCGCTGAAATCCAAATTGTGAAAACAAACGCTTTGTATGCACAATGCTAATGGTAAAGTGTTCTTATTTTGTCAGCAAACCTTAATTTATGCCTTGGTATATTGAATATTTTTGTTCAGTTTAATCTTATATTATTTTGTTTCATTTTGTGACACATATATCAGTAAAGAAAGGGTGATGTTTTAAGGATTTGGCTAAGATTTATTATTAACTCTTATGAATTGTCCAGTAAAGAGAAAGTACATGCTTATTTATGATGTTTAAAGCCCATCCATGTCTTCAAAAACTGTTTACGATGATTTTAGTTACTTTTATCGAAGTAGTTACTGTGCTACTTTTTACTCCGTAAAATTGTCTGACTAGCTCTCCAAAGTATGGTTAAAGTTCAAAACACTGCATTTTAGTGGGGGTATTATGTTTTAGATTATTTGAGGAAATCCTTTTTTAGTACTAGCCAAATGAAATTAACTTAACATTTATAAAGATTAATGTGTAAATGTTGAAAATTTTGAAACATTTACATAATGTATTTTCTAATCATACTTGTGGTGGAATTGACCCCGCCAACGCCAGTAATCGAGCGAGACATGATGGCACCATGCATTGAATGTCACATAGCTTTTATGAGAAGCATAATTTATCAGGCATCTCGCAGTCATTCACAATTAACCTTGTTTAGCACATATGACCAGACTTAGGTGCCATTAAACCCAAACAAACAAACTGAATACAACTCCTACAGTAAAGTTGAAACTCTTCGATTTTTAACATAATCAATAATTGCCCCAAAAATGGAATATACTTTAAATAAAACTTTAAAAAAACATCTTTAAAATATCAGATATGACAAAAATAAGATGAATAAAAGCAATCAATTCTTCTTGCATTGTTATGGCTTTACAGTATAACATCATTGATGTCTAGTTTCTTGAATAAATAGGCCTTAGTTTTAGAAAATTATTTTAGCTCTGCATCTTGCTATCAATTCTTCTTAAAGGCATATTAAAATATAGAGGCAACATTGCCTAAATATCTTTTAGATGTTACCCTGGGACCTTCAAAGATAACTTGGGGACAATTCCGCGGCCGGTAACGGAATTACAGACTGCGGAATTGCCCTAAAGGGATTAGTTAAGGGGGCAAGAAATGTCATCTGATATAAAAGAGGACTTGAAAGGAAACAAAATGGTGAAAAAAGCATTTAAAAATCTTGTTCCATTAAGGAGATATTAAACTTTAAAGGTCTGAACCATTTGGGTAGAAACTACTGATATCAGACTAGTTGTGATGTCACATACTCAGAATGCTCAGTCTCTATCATATTTTGTCCTGCGATTTTGTGGCCTCAAAACCATTGGATGTGTCAGGTAAGTAGTAAAACAGAATCTCAATTCTCTATTTCTAATAAATGTCATTTTAATATAAGATCAAGCAATTAAAACTTTTTCAAGTGTCAATTAAATACAATCAGGTACATTTTTTGCAATCATTTCTATTATTTACGAGATACCTCAGATACCATGAAATATCTATACATATAGTATGAATCGTCAGGATTGATATATATTCATACATTTGGGTAAAATATTGTAAATATGAAATTGTATACCTTTCTTTCACTATTACTGGAATTATCTTTTTGTACAATTGTAGGATGTGGGCTTAAAAACCATTGGATGTGTAAGGTAAGTAGTTAAACAGAATCTCAATTCTCAATTCCTGATTATTGTCTTTTTAATATAAGATCAAGCAATTAAAAGTTTTTCAAGTGTCAGTAAATACAGTCAGGTACATTTTTTGCAATCATTCCTATTATTTATGAGATACCTCAGATACCATGAAATATCTATGCATATAGTATGTATCGTCGGGATTGATATATATTCATACATTTATGTAGAATATTGTAATTATGAAATTGTATACCTTTCACTATCGTTGGAATTATCTTTTTGTACAGTTGTAGGATCTGGGTAAGACTGAACAATGCAATAATAATTACTAAGAACTAATAATATGAAGTGTTTTACTAAGGAATGCAGTGGCTTAGTGGTTGGGGGTCTGTGTTCGGAACAAGAAGTATTGGGTTCAATTCCTGGCCGAGCAGCTGTGTTGTGTCCTAGGGCAAGGCGATAATTACCAGCCCCAGCTGTATTGTGTCCTAGGGCAAGGCGATAATTACCAGCCCTATGAGCCAAATGGCTGGGATGAATTTACCTGACTAAGGAAGTGGAGTAACTCAGTGATTTGGTGTTGGGAAGAAATGAGTTTACTATCAGCCCGCAGTAAACTTTTGGTGCTAGTTTGCAAAGGATTTCAACTTACTTGCATCGAGATCGTTTGTGTGTCAAATAAGACGTCTGTATTTGTGATTTTTTTTTTTTCAAAAATACTACTGGAAATCGTTTTGGCAAGCTTTGAGAGCTTAAAATGATTTTTTTTGCAAAAACACTGTATTGCGTCCTTGAGTAAGCAGATTAATTTTATTAGCTTCAGTGTACTCAGTTGCTAGGAGTACCAGCTCTACAAGGTGGAATATTTGTTCCCGAAGTTTCTCGAAACTCGAAAACAATTTGCCACTTTACGGCTTTGCTTGCATTCCCAGATAAAATTTTTAAAAGCATATTTCAATTTGTCAAATCTTGTCTTCTCTGTGCTTTTGTATGCTATGTTATTCTCACAAAGAGAAGGATAAGTCAATTCTGATCAAATTATCTTCAACTCCATTACATGTACATTAGCTGTCCAATTAACTAGAAGTAGCTGGTTTTAAATGATTTGTGATTATTGCCATATCTTCAAAAAATTATATTGTCAACCTCAAAAGCTCTCAGTCTGTAAAACAAAATTTCCCTGCAGATAACCGTTGACCTATAATAAATATTTAGTTATTGCTATTATTATTGTTATTATTATTATGATATTATTATTGTTATTATTATATTGTTATTGTCACTGTTGTTGTTGTTATTATTATTGTTATTATTATATTGTTATTGTTACTGTTATTATTATCATTATTGTAATTATTATTGTTATTATTATTATTATTATTGTTGTTGTTGTTGTTATTAAGGAATAAAAGTTTGATTAGCAGTGGTGCAACAAAAGGTTGGGAATGCGGGGAGGGGTGGGTAAACCTTACAGGCCCTCGGAAAAATTGATTTGGGTCAAGCCTTCAAAAATAACACTACAATATCTTTGTTATGGGACCCAAAGCGCCAGATGTCGGAAGGAAATTGGGGAAGCGGAGAGAGCAGAAAATCAAGTTCATGTGCATTTTTGACAGTAATTGAGGACAACTTTTCATTTAAAAAAAGGGCACTCTTGTCAGTTGACATGTTTTACTTGTCACCTTTGACTTTCGCACACTTCCGGTAGACAAATTCTGCCTATGGGTTCAAAGATTGGGGAGCCAGGACCAATGTTGACAATTACCCATTGGTCGAACAAGTAAAAGGATTTTTTTTTAAATTGCTGCTTAGATAATTATTAGGGGCATACCTCCTCCCACCACGGCCCTGGGTGTCGGTGCCCCATGTAAAATAATATGATTTAATTATGTCATTTGAATATTAAATATATATGACAACCTCTATGTATTATGTAGTATTTGTGAGTGAGTGTATATCTTATTTGTTTTCAAGCTTCAAGAATGACCTACAATCTTGGACAAAACTCATTGAAACACTTAGTGAAAATATGTGATGTTTTTCATGAAGCTTCTTTTCTATTGTAATTTATTCCACATTTAGAAACCAGAAATGCTGAAATTATCTTCTGTTGTTTCTTCAATCTCTACTCTTTCAATTGTAATTAATATTTTAGAATTTTAAGGATATTTTCATAATTTCATTGATGCCACCACTGTCCCCCTCCCCTACCTCACTATATTAATTGTCCTCCCCTCCCCCTCCCCATTCAATGTTGGCTGTTGTTACTGTTTTACGTTAAGAAAGAAAGAAATTCAATATTGAAAAGAGGGGGGTTACATTTCTCGGAAAAAATATTAAAGAAACATAACATTATAACATATGTAGTTCTCAAAAAGCTGAAGTGTTCCAACAGTTTTGTCCAAGATTGTCCGAGGAAAGAATGTCAATTTTTTGCTCAGATAGCTTGCATTTTTTCTGGATAACAGATGTGTTTTGAGTGTCTAGAGAAAAATCAGCGATACAAATTTCAAAGACAATAAGTTATATGATGAATAAGAATAGACTTGGGGATTGAATAAACGAATAGGTCAATGGAAACTATTTTATGTGTTTTTGAAGGTTGCAAATATCTGAGAATTTGTGCGCTTTTCAGGGATTGAATGAAGAAAAATAAATGACGATAAAAGAATGGTTAATCTAAGCATATGTATAAAAAGTATTCAATGAATAAAGATGGAGGAAATAAAAGGGAATGTCCACCCTCATGTAATCAACAGGATTTGGACCCATGTTCCAATGATTTGAAATCCATCCTATTATTGAGGTGGTCGGTTTGACGTAAGCAGTGTACGGGCTCAGTACTGTTTTGCCAATTTGAAGGGGAAACTTTATCATTACAGTCAATGGGATATTTTTATGAATACTTGTGTCGCCTCAGCCAGTCAGCGAAAATTAATGGTACTCATATATATTGGAAACTACTGTCTAATACACAAAATTTTAAGAAAAATAAATTATGTTGAGTATTTCTAGCAAAATAACAAAAACATGTTTTTCTCCCGTTGACTGCAATGATAACTGACTGTTTGTTTTCCCCCTTTGACTAAAGTTCGAGATCGTCAAAAAAGCATTGTTACGTCATCGTGCACCACAACATTCCGGATGTCCGACCTCGTCAATCCGCGATGCTCGCAACATGGATTGAAATAATCCCTTCCATTCTTGAAATCAGATTGGAGGAAGAATGGTAGAGTTGCGAATTATGTGAAATCTTTATACAAATCAACACAAGTAAAGTTGTTTAAGCAATTTATCTCTTAATTTCTTTCCAACTTGCAATATTATCAAACAATTCATTTTTACCGATTGTATAATACACCATTATAAGATAAAAAGATGCGAAAATGTTCTCAAAATCGAAGAAATTTGTCTGGAACTAAAGAAATTTACCCCAAAATTGGCCGAAAACTTCACGAAAATCAGCAACATTTTCCGAAAATCAGCAACATTTTCCGAAAATCAGCAAAATTGCCTGAAAATTGAAGAAAACTACCTGAAAATGAAAGAAAATTGTCCAGAAACAAAGCAAATTTTTAAAAAAGAAAGCAAAATTTACTTAAGAATTAACTTAAGCTTTTAATAGTCTATTTAAACTTAATTTATAGCCCAAATTAGCTATCAACTACAAAAGTTATACCCCAATTAGACTACACGTTGGGAGAAATCCCAAATGGGATATCAAGCTCGATTAGCATATCTGCCAGACTGTATTTTGACATTCCAGCCAATTAAAATATAGCTTTATTTTAATCGGAGATATTTGGTGGTATTTCCCGAGCCTATTTTATTATATATGCTCAATTCCTTCGGATTGCGCCGAGTGAAATCCCGAGTATTTGAAACGTTTTTAGTGAATTGTGAATTGCAAAATTTGTTAAAACTACGCAACAATGGGAACTTTTATTGCATCAACATATCGATCTATTTAAGGCAAACATAGCAACACAGCCTAATATCCCCAAAACGCTTAGGATATGATAAACGCTGCAAAAATCTGAATGTATCCAGGCGAGAACCTGGCTCTTCATAAGCTTAAATCCCTTAAAGGGAAGTTGAGCTAAAAATGTTAAACTTTTGGAAAATGAGGCGGCTGTTTTGCTTAGAAATTTAGAACTGAATGTCTTTATGCCGATATTGCACGTTAAAGATGCAGGATTGACCACAAAAGTATTGCTTTCATGAAATAATGCGTATTCAGTACTTCGTTTTTTTAATACTAGCAAATGTTTTATCTTATTGAATTAAAATATGGTGTATCTTATTTTTGGTGTACATGCGAAGCATAATGTGAACCTATGTAATGGTGATTAGGTCTGTTCAGCCGTCCACAGTTTTTTGGAGAATTCCTTAGAAAATGTTAAAGTTTCTTCAGACTTCCTAAGAAAAAGTTAATGTTTCTTTAGATATCCTTATGGACATTAGATTTTCAGTACAAAATGTTAAAGTTTTTCAGAGACACTTAAGACAGGATTGAAGATTAGTTTCCTTAAAAAGTCTACAAAAGATTTGATGTTAGAGGATAACTGTAAAATGATATAATTTTCCAATATTCTTCCGAGATCCTCAAGTGTCTCTCTTGTAGCACTTGATATTTAAAATCATTAAAATTCTTCAAAATATTTGGACACCAACAGTTGTATCAGGCATGATTATTAAACTCCACCTTTATTATTGTGGTCATTTGCATAAAGTTGCTACAGCATATGAACTGACCAGACTTTTTTTATTTAGTATGTTTAGTCAGGGAGTGTGACAGGATGTGATTGCATATGGACATAGGGAGGGATGATATGTGGGACATGGATGGGGGCCATGAGGGACATATGATATAATATATACCATGTGGTATACACCAAGGGCTATATCAGGCATGATTATTTGACTCCACCTTTTTTCTTATTCAACAACTCATTTGCATATAAGTTATTATATGAACTGACACTTTCATACATAGTATGCTCAATCAGGGACTGATAGCTAGGATGAGATTTTTATGGAGCCTATGGGGTGTCATGTGGGACATGGGTGGGATGCCATGTGGGACATGGGGTGGGATGCCATGTGGAACAGGGTAGAATTACATGTGGGATGCCAAGAGTAACACAGAGTGTGACGTAGGTTGGGATGGCATGTTTGACACAAGGTAGGATGCCATGTGTAACAGGGTAGGAGGCTATGTGGGACATAGTGTAGGAGACCATGGGGACATGGGATGTGATGCCATGTGGGACAAAGTAGGATCATTCATTGGGAGGGATACCATATGGAACATAAGGTGGGATGCCATGTGGGACATCAGTTGGGAAGCCACTGATGCGGGACACAGGGGGGGGGTGCCATGTGGGACATAGGGAGGGATGTCATGTGGTACATATGGTTGGATTAATGTGGGACACACGTAGGATGGGATCCATGTGGGTCATAGCGTGGGATGCCATGTGGGACATATGGTGGAATGCCATGTGAGACACTGTATGGTGGAATGCCATGTGGGAGATTTGGTGGAATGCCATGTGGGACAAGGCATGGGATGTCATGTGGGACATGAGGTGGGATGTCATTTGGGAAATGGGATGTGGGACATAGGGTGGAATGCCATGTGGGGCATAGGATGGGATGCCCTGTGGGACATATGATGGAATGCCACGTGTGACAAGGGATGGGATGGGATATCATGTGGGACATGGGGTGGGATGCCATGTGGGAGATATGGTGGAATGCCATGTGGGACATAGGATGGGATGTCATGTGGGACATGGGGTGGGATGCCATGTGGAACATGGGATGTCATGTGGAACATGGGATGTCATGTGGGACATGGGGTGGGATGCCATGTGGGACATGGGGTGGGATGCCATGTGGAACATAGGGTAGGATGCCATGTGGAACATGGGATGCCATGTAGGACTTAGTGTGAGATATGATCTGGGTCATATGATCGGGTGTCAATTTGCATGAGCATGCGAACCATGACAGTATTTACTCTTCTAGTTTAATCGAAAAACTATATTGAAATAATATACTACCTCATTGTAAGATTTGTAATTCATCATAGTAACTAGTGAAAAGTTAGTTGTTGTTTTTTCTTTAAGACTTACTTCATGTTTATAGCACTAATATCTTATAGTGTATGGAATTGATATAAGTAATATATTTTGTTCTTTAAAAACCTGGGTACCATAGTGAAGATCTATTTTGACTTCATGTTCATGATTATATGGTGCCTGATATTTATAGGATGCATATATTATAATTTGAGCACTGTGAATGATATCTTCTTTTTGTTTCTATAAGTAATATATGATTTGTTTATTTATTTTGTTTATTTATTGTCATTTCTTTTGGTGTCTCATTCAACACCCTTTTTTTATATTTTGTTTACTCTTTTCTCAGGGCCCTGTATAGTACAGGAAACATTAAAACTTGACATGCAGAAAATAAAAACTAATAGTGCATTAATGAAAAAAGATACAAGTTAAATACTAAGACAGTGAAAATTAGAAAAAATGGAAACCAGGCTAAAAAGCACAAGACCAGATCAAACTTAAAAGGAGAAAAATTACTTAAACTTGAGTAAAACAAAGTAAACCATGAAATGTAAATGAAAAATACATTAAAATTGAAATAATGAAATGCAAATTTAAATGTTGATTTGACCCAGATAAATGCTAGAGAAAAAAATTTAAATTCTTGAAAATTATATGACGTTTGGCAAGGAAACAAGAATGATTTGCTGAATATGCATTAGTTGTTCTGCTCCTTAAAGTTTCAAACAATCAGACCCGACCTGATAAATAACCAGGTCGGGTCAGATTTTTCCTCTTTATTTTCTTTATTTTGAAAACCTTAGTTGTTGTGGGAGTTGGTGCTGAATATCATATTAGCAATGGATGAAGTCCTTATTGTGTGGTTATTTTAATTAAGATAAAGTGTTCTCACTATTTGCTACAGTAAGTTTGTGGTTATGATTTGCTGGAACAAATTTTTAAGGAGAAGGACACGTCATGGTCTTAAACTGAAAGAGGCGAGCAATTTAAAGGAGGATTTTATCAGGAGAAGTTTGGTGTAAAAGTTGGTTGGCAAACAATTTGAAGGGTACAGTATAAAATTTATATTGCCTCATTATGATATTGAAGATGCTCTCAGAAATACGTTCTGAGAGTGTTCTGTTGATCAATTCTCATCCACTCAAAACAATGAAATCCATAACCCCCTACCGCTTACATCCCCTGTGTTCCCCTCCCTTTATTGCCCAACCAGGGCCATTGGCATAGGCAGCTTTTTTGTTTGGGGGGGGGGCTACTCATTGGTATGAATTTTGACCTGTGACTGTATCTAAGCGGGGCGCCACCATGAGTTAGCGCGTAGCGTTCAGAAAAATTGTTCCAATAAATGATGCCTATAGATTGCCAAAAATGGCACTTCCCAGGCTAAAAACTTGCAAATTTGAGGCTGTTTTTTTGCCAGAATTTTGCTGTACATTTTGCCCGAATTCTTGGTTGCCCAAAAAATTAGGGGAACTGTGCCACCTGCCTCCGCCACATACTTGCCGAAGTACAATTTATTCAAACTATTGCGTAGCGATATAGGGGCAGTTTGGTCATGGAAATACCAGAGTCACCTTCTATGAGGCTCTTCAACAGATCCGGTTTTTTTTGCACTTGCTTGAAAAGTCGATGAAATTTCTCGCACAACATTTTCTGCATTTCGAATAGGAGGTACCTTGATTGCAGCGGATGCACTCAAATTTAGGCAGTGCATGGCGCAATGAAAATAAAAGGCCAATGGAGCTGCCTTTTTGTATTGTTGCTGAAGCACCAACCCGTTCACTGGCCATGGCTCCTGCCCCATCATAGCTTTGTCCCACACAAAGAGACAGATCCAAACCGAGCTTACAAATCTTTCTTAGCAACGTTTCTCCAATAGCTTTGCCACTCAACTTGGTTTCATTATGCTCATTTTCACCAGGGTTATTAGATTTGATGTCAGAAATCAGGTCCAATACCATTACTGTGTCCTCATGCAAACTCCAGAATCGCTTGGTGAAACATATCTTATAACAATTGCCAGTTGTTCCTTTTTTTGGCGATCCATTGTTTCATCAGCTATGATCAGGCGCGTAGCCAGGATTTTTTTAACGGGGGGGCCTAGACCATCAGCCCTTGGTGAAGTTTGCCCTATATAATTGTAACTGCGCTACGTACGCACCACTATGGGTTGGCGTGTAACGTATATGGAGAAATTTTTGAAAAACGCCCCCTAGCCTTGCAGGAACTGCCCCCCAAAATGGGAAAAAGTGACAATATTTTCTTCAATTTTAGTCAGTTTCCCCTGATGAAGGTTCCTTTACCCTCTCCAATGACGAAATGATCGATTTAAGTCCCCTTGTTATCGCATTTTTCCTTAGAAATAAAAAACGAAACTCAATAATTTCCGTAGTGAGCGAAAACTTTTTTTTTTTTTTTTTTGCGAAGGGAGGGGGGCCTAGGCCCCCAGGCCCCCCCTCTGGCTACGCGCTTGGCTATGATAGACCAGAACTGTACTTTTTTGATGTAAGCAACAACGCTTTCCCTAATCATGTCACCAGCAAGGCAAATAAGTTCATTTTGAATCGAGGATGATAGGTAGGTTGCATTAGCATGGGAAGTTTTGATATGGTCCTTCAAAAGTGAATCCCCATTACGAAGTCGAAAACGAAAGCCCTAAAATTTCCGTCATTTTTTGTTCCCGCCATCCTATTTTTCTGGACTGTGAACATATATAAAAAATGTGTGTTTGCTTCACCCACACCGACGATGACAAATAGTTTTATAAAACTCGTGGAACTAAGCCTATATTAAAGACGATAGAAGAACAACAAATGGTCATTTATGTATACATGACATTAATATATTTACTGGACTGGGCATACATTACCTTCATCCGTGTTTTCCTTTTTCCTTTTTGAAAAACCATATGCGAAAAGTGACATTTTCAAAATTCAAGTTCAACCAAACTTAATTACCGCCTTCAGGTTCGGACAAATTGATTTATATTTGTGAAAACTTTTGAGCAAATGATGGGGCACTTCCAGAACTTTCTTATCGCAAAGCAGTAGCAGAATGGCGCCATCTTCCATCTTCATCGAGTAAGAACAGGCTTGGCAAGTTTACGGCTCTTGACAAATTAGAAATTGCGTCAAAATTATCTTTAAAGATTTGAAATATTTTTTGTTTTGTTTTACAGGGATACAACGAATTTACATTACAGGGAATGCAGGGAGATTCGCATTTCATATATGTGCATCTGTATGATACATAGGCATGTAGGGGTAATTTTTGTTAATATGGGATAAGGGGACGTGGCCCCCCCTCTGGATACGCCAGTGACCAGGGCTGTAATTCCTGGGGGGGGACTCCTCCCCGTTTCAGGCAGAATTGTTTTTCATTCGGAGGGTGGGGGGACTCGTTTTACGCAGATTTTTTTTTAATTCGTTTTTTTTTTTAAACATTGTCACTTTGTGGAAAAGTATATGTCCCCCTCCATTTTGTGAAGGAGCATTACAGCCATGTGCCCAATCATCTCATGCAATCTTCTACTCTATACTCCTGAGGAACAGTCAATCTCTGGTACACAAGGGCCAGGGGTATATAGTCAGTTATGTACCATAGACATATCTAATGTACACTCAGTATTGCTAGTACTGCATATCAAGGGAGATGTTTACTTAACCCTTACAAAATTTTAGATCTGGGCGAGATATAAATTCCAGATCTGGATTTGATATTATTCCCAGATCTGGGCCATATATGATACCCAGATCTTAAAATTCCAGATCAAGTTTGATCTGAGCCAGATAAAGTCTGGAACAAATTCATTCACTCTCATTCATATGACCATGGACCTACAGACATACATCAAAAGAGTTCTTGTAAGAAAACAATAGATTTAATTGACGCAAAAATCACTTCAATGTCATCCTCTGCTAAAGAATACCTCAGACAGCAATAATTCCATGCTTTGTATATACTTTTTACTGAGTTGAGCAACACTTCACCCAAGAGACCTTTTATACGATCGTAAAGTAATTTATTAAAGATTGTTTTTTTACATCGGATTACTACACCTAGCCAACCGAACTGAGGGGCTGTAACTCCGTCATAATGCGCAAGTCTGCAACTTCATGGAAATGACGTTCGAATACACTTGTCCATGGGCACCCGAATTTAAGGGTCACTTTTTCGACTGACATATTTTGAAAGTATTATAACTTTAGGGACAATGTGACAAGAAAATTTCTAAACTTTTATCGATCAAAATTTTATTGGCGAATGGCGAATTTTTTTCCCTTTGTGACAGCCACGAAAATTTGTGTATTTCATAGATCAAGATATTTAGCGTGTAGGGAAAAAATAAAATTATATACCAAGATCACAAGAATTGGGAATTTTATAGATCCTAAGTCTCGAAATCGGAATTATTTACATCGTAAGTAGTCACTTGGAAAGTTGATTTATATTTTCTCAGTTTCACACTCAGCAGCTCAGTCTTCAGCCAGTCAGTGGCAAGGGCCCCCATCCCCCTCGGACAATTTGAAAGTGGCCCCCATTTCCCTTCGGACAAATTAAAAGTGGCCCACTGCTGAGATTTGGGTAGCTTGTACATAGCAATTTTTTTGTTATGCTTTTTTTGAGTCCCTTTATCAACAGAGAGCTTAATTATAATAAGATGACTTAGTCTTACATATTTGAAAGTACACTCAAATTTTCTGTTAACAGGGTGAACGGACACTACCAGACGACAGGTATTAACTTTGCAACTAAGGTGGAGGAGGGCACGTCAGTTCATGGTAAGGGGCTGGGCAGACATCGTTTTAAGATTCCCCAAGGCCCCATTTCAAAGATGTGTCACTTAATTATAAGCGGGGACAATAAACGTTGGCAGATGCGAATGCCTTTTCTTTTTCAGAATGAAAAAAACACCCGACTGCCAGAGGTTTGTTTGGCCTCAACGTAACTTTGAGGAAATTGTGTTGGCACGTACCTACAGTGTCACCCGGTTCCGCCACCTCTGGTTCCACTAATTTTGTGTAGTTTTAAATGTAGTTCTAAAATATGAACAATTTGCTTCGTAATAATATATATTTTAAGGGCACCTCATTCAGTCCATCCCCCGTCCCCGTCAGCACGTGGTTCTGACATCGCTGGATGTTGCATAAAAGGCCTTCAACGACAGAACGACAGATAACCTTCATCCCAAATAAAAGTCGCTGATATTTCAGCAAAGAATGGATCAACTTCAGGGACGTAGGAATTAAGGGTCCTCTCAGAAGTGGGGGCAAGACACCAACAGTTTCCTGGTTACTAGTGGAAAAAAACGTACTGGTAAATTAAGTTTTTATATCAACGTGCAAAGTTGCATTTTTCGGGAAATTGCCTTCATTTCCAGGGAAGTTTTTTCGATTTTGAAAAATTTTCTCCACTTTTCGGGAAATTTTCGGGCAGTTTTGTCAGTTTTTCTTTAATTATCGGGCAATTTTAATTAAAGTCTGCTCATTTTCGGGAATTTTGTGGTCAATTCTCAGGTAATTTTTTCGATTTCCGGGAAAATTTGCCAATTTTCTTCAACTTTTGGGAAATGTTGCCATATTTTCCCGAAGATTTTATCAAATTTTCCTTCAATTTTTTTTCAAATATAATTTTACTAATTTCTTAATTTTACCTCCCAACCGGGACTCGTGAAATTCTCTTAGGGGGTTGTGGCCCTGTTGGGTTGGCATCTTTAACTTGCAACATGCAATATTCAGTTAATTTTATATTTATTTTTAGCCCCAAATCCGTTAAAACCGCAAAGGTTTCGGGGGCTTTGCCCCCTAGGCCCCACCTGGGCTTCACCCTTGGACCCCATTGGGGCATATTGGTGAGCCAATATTTTCCATTCATATCCTTAGATCCCTTATACGGCTGATACCCCTTCATCAGCGATGTCAAAAATACGGGGGAGAGAAGGGGGGGGGGGGGACAGAATCTGTACTTTCGAAATTTGATGTCGGACAAGGACAGGTGTCCTTTTAAAAGTTTTTATGAAATTATTGAAGCTTGAAAACAAATAGAAATCCACTCACTCACAAATCCTACATAGTACATAGAAGATATAAAATACATTTAGTATTTATTTAAAGCATGTTATTTACCTGTTTACCAGAGACCCGACATCGAGGGCCGTGGTGGAAGGGTGATATGGCCCCCAATAATTTTCAAAAGTAGGCTTTTTAGCTATTTGCCCGATGGGCAATTGCCAACATTGGTCCTGGCTCCCGAATCTAAAACCCATAGGCGGAATTTGCCTGCCGAAAATTTGGGGAGTCATTCAAAAATGGGAGGGGAGGAGGGGGAACACGCTATGATACAAAAAAATCACTATAAAAAAGTATACATTTGGGAAAAGTGGGGATTACGGCAAGTGCCCCCTTGTTACCGAAAAACCCAGCTAAACTCAAACCGGGCCAGGGGGCGCGTACCCCTACCTTTTTTTTAAACTGACAAGTGCCCCTTTTTGAAAATGAAAAGTGCCCCTGAATTATGTCAAAAAGTGCTCTCACTTGATTGTCTGCCTCCTCTTGCCCGATCGTTTTTCCGACGCCCTGCACCTTCTATTCACCGTTGTCATGCAAAACGTTCCCTTTCACCATTACTTCCATAGAAAAAAATTACACTCCATTCAGGGCCATACTATATATTCCTCTACAAACAGGGGCGGTGCACGTTTGAATCTGCCAGGCACAAGATCTGGGGGCACTTTCCGACTCGTATTTCCAAAGCATGTGGCACAGTATATCTTTAAAGGGTCATAACCTTTTTTTTATATTTACAGTTTGAAAAATTCAAGATATTTTGGTCCAAAATTCGGTGAAATATTACAATTTCATAAAATATACCAAAATTGAAAAATGTATAGATCATAGCTTTTGAAATTGGAAGAATTTATACTTATAGATCATGATTAGCCAGTTAGCTAATTGTATTGGTCATGAATCGGAATATATCTAATGTCTACAATAATGTGAAAAGTATATTTTTATTCAGGAGGCCATCATTTTCTTGGTGAGAACAAATTAGACCAGATGGCCCAAATTCATACCCAGTCTTCCGCGAGTCATTGGCAAGAGTCCCCATTCAGCCATTGATAGGTATTTTTTTTTTTTAGATTCTAAATTAAAGGCGCTCCACGAGTGAAATTTCTATCAATAAAAAGGTCAATTATATCATATTTTGATATCTTAAATTACAGTTTTTTCTTTCTGTACTGGTTTTTACACTTAACAAAGAAGATGGGGGAGGGCACATCAGTTTATATCATGCTTGGCCCGGGTTTAAATAGTAAGTTTTGTCCTCCATGGCCGTTTTCAAAGATGCCCCACTAAAAATTACTTAAGAAATTTGGGGTGGCTCGCACACTATACAGCTATAGAAATGTCATATATATTTTTTTATACAAATTATAACTTGAGCTGGAAAAACAAAGGTAGGCAGAGGCGAAGGCTTTTTAAATATGAAAAGTCCAAATTGTAGGGCTGTCTTTAGTGAAAATTCAGAACAGTTTATGCACGCGAAGCGTGTGAAATTTCACAATCTTAGTCTTTTTAGGGGGTTGAAAGGGCACTTTTCCTCTCTGAATAAGGGCACTTTTTAAACTTTCAAGAAAAGTGGGGGCACGTGTTTCTGTTCCACCGCCTATATCCACAAAGTGTGGGTGACTGGTACTGACGAGGAGCAGATCCCACAGATATTACGGCCATAAGCCTTTCTACTAATCGTGCCTCCAGCATATAACTCCATCCCCTCCCCAATCCTCAACCCAGACAGAGACAACTTTTCTTTCTCTCTTCACATCCTCCCCCTTTAAGCTCATTTTTCGGCCTGTCTTACACCGCACGCCCATGTACTTTCAAAACGCGTTTTTGATACAATTCCTTTGTAATAACCATTCAGCCATTATAGCCGATATATTCCCAGGAGAAAATTCCAGTTAGATTTTCCCAACTGGGAATTTTCCGACAGGAATTTAAGAAAATCCCAACTTGGACGAACTGGACCAAGTTTGGAATATGTTTAATCCCAGTTGGGACCAGTTCATCCCAGTTGGGAATATTCAATCCAAGTTGGGACCAGTTCATCATTCCCAAACTGGTCTCAACTGAAATTTTCCTCTGTGTTAAAGTATGAAAGTTATAACAATGGATTTCCGCAACGTTTTATTGCATATCATCCATAGTGCTCTGTCCTACGTCATGCATTAAAAGCTCAGCTATCACAATAATAGCAAACTGCAAACTTCAAGTTTAATACGGTACCTTTATTTTGTTATTTACCAGTTGAATGAGGTATAATTAGACATCGTCGTTTGCAGGGTCTCGAAGCGCTGGGTAAACAATCACGACTTTGAGAATACAAAGGGCACATTCCTTGTTATGTCAGATTGCATACTTGCATGTATTGCATTGACTGTTTCTTATCCCCTTAACATTAATGGTACACCCAATACATACATATACGTACAGAACAGATCATTAATAATCCTAAAATGGAGGACGAACAAGTGCGTGTTTTCTTATGGGCGTTGCCGCGGTCCGTCTCAACAGCGTTTACGAAGTGTATGAGTTTCGTTGATGGGTGTCAAGTTTGGCATGAACCCTATCTCTATAGCTGTCATAACGAAAAAATGAAAGAACCATTGGTTATAGAACAATGGAAGAAAATGGGAATAGATATGAGTCAAATGATGGCTATGATGAAACCAATTCTGCAAAACACACCCAGAGGCAAAGCTCTTGACAACGACCTATTCCAGTAAGTTTTTTTTATTACTAACCAAATATAATGTAGAAACGGGCAAGCCAGTTTGCAAGCAACGCATGGTGACTTTAGTGCAGGGCCGTAATTCCTGGGAGGGGGAGGGGTAGTTATCATACACATCCCTCAGTACGGGGCTAGGATTGCCGTATGAGGGTTGTTGTAGATTAGGTGCAATTTCTGTTTGTTTTTGTTTTTTGTTAATTCACACGTAGAAAATTGATGATTGAAAAATAATATACTTTTCTCCAAAAATGTTTTTTCCAAAATCTTTACCTATTTAGCACCACGACGGGATAAAGTCTCCGAGATTCATATTTTGGTGGAAAACCTAAGCCCTTCAATTTTTAGGAAATTTTCTTCATTTTGGGGGATATTTTCTTCTATATTTGGGAAGGTTTTTTCAATTTTCGGGAAATTTCTTTCATTTTGCGGAAGGTTTTTTTAATATTTAGAAAGTTTTCTAAAAAATTTAAAACTTTTGTCAGTTTTCTGAAATTTTTCGGGATTTTTCCTTCTTTCAATTTTCGTAAAATTTGCTCTAATTTTAGTAAGATTTCCTTCATTTTGGGATAATTTCTTGGGAACTTTTTTTAATTTTTCTCTTGCGGAAATTTCATTCATTTTCGGGAAATTTTTGGGCCTTTTAAGATTTTTTTTTCAATTTTGGGAAATTTTCTTCAATTTTTTGGAAAGTTTTTTCAATTTTTCGAGAATGTTTTGGAAATTTTGTTCATTTTCTGGAAAATTGTGGCCTTTTTCGGGGGTTTTATTCTTCCATTTTCGTGAAATTGGCTTCATTTTGGGAAATTTTTTCAATTTTGGGAACTTTTCTTCAGTTTTTGCGAAGTTTTCTTAAATTTTCTGAAAATTTTATTCATTTTCAGGAAGTTATTGGGCGCCTTTTAGGATTCTTTTCTCAATTTTGGGAATTTTCTTCAATTTTAGAAAAATTTCTGGAAATTTCGTTAATTTTTTGAAAATTTTGGCCTTTTGGGGATTGTTTTTTTCTTCAATTTTTGAAATTTTTTTCATTTTCATTTTGGGATAATCTCTGCAATTTTGGGAACTTTTTCAGTTTCTCAAAGTTTTTTAAATTTTCGTGAAATTTCCGACACTTTTGGGAAATTTTTGGCCACCTTTTGGGATTTTTTTAATTTTCGGGAAAATTTGTTCATTTTCTTTAATTTTCTGGAAATTTCGTTCATTTTCGGATTTTTTATTCTTCAATTTTTGTGAAATTTGCTTACTTTCATTTTCGTGAAATTTGTTTCCATTTTCGTGAAATTTGCTTCCATTTTGTGAAATTCCTTCATTTTGGCGACAATTTCTTCTTTGGGAACTTTTTTCAGTTTTTGCGAAGTTTTCTTAAATTTTCTGAATATTTCTCTCATTTTGGATTATTTTCTTCAATTTTTTTTTTTGAAATTTATTTCATTTTCGGGAAATGTTTGTCCTTTTCCAAATGGTTTTATAATTTTCGTGAAATTTGCTTCCATTTTCGTGAAATGTTTTTCATCTTAGGGATATTTCCTTTAATTTTTGAAAAGTTTTACTTAATTTTCTTCATTTTCGGCCTTTTTTTTCCTTTTTAAATTTTCAGGAATTTTTCCAAAGCTGCTTTGCCTCCAGGACCCCTTGCATGGCTTTTCCTTTTGATTTGAAACACTGATTTTAAACAATTTCTTAAATGGTGCCATTTAAACAGTGCATGCCAATTTAGATCTATGTGCCAATTGTTTTTTATGAACACTTTTTTTCTTGCCTCCCCCCCTTCCTTCCCAGTGAAACATGACCCACCACGCCACTGCTTAATCTCAACGTTACTTGTTGTTATTTTCTTGAATTTAGTTCCTGCTCTAGTAATTTTTTCCCCTTAATATACAGTTTCGTTATTATAATCTTGTTACATATTACATAAGTACATTTGTTTAAACCAATGAAGGTCGAATGACTAAAACGTCTTGCTTTGTACGTTTTTAATGAAGTTGCTTTAAGGAGTGGTTGGAAGTTGTATTTTCCTTTTTTCTGCAACTATAGATAGATATATATATATATACATATATATATATATATATATATATATATATATATATATATATATATATACATATGTATTTATATATATATATATATATATATATATATATATATATATATATATATATATATATATATATATATATATATATATATATATATATATATATATATATATATATATATATATATATATATTTATATATATATATATATATATAATATATATATATATATATATATATATATATATATATATATATATATATATATATATATATATATATATATATATATATATATATATATATATATATATATATATATATATATATATATATATATATATATATATATATATATATATATATATATATATATATATATATATATATATATATATATATATATATATGACTAAGTCGACCAAACCTTATTTGACTAATCCGTCTTCAGAACATGAAATCCAATTCACGTCAGAACGGCAGAAAAACTGAGCAAGATTTTAGAGCCTTAAAGGCCAGATATCGTGCCAACGTGGAGATAAACTTTCAATCCAATCCAACGTTTCTAATTTGTCAAAATATATACACAATTAATTACAATCCAATAAATTAACTCCGCGGAAGTGACGTCGCTATAATGTAGCGGACAAGTAATTTTCTTGAGACTAGATTCCATATTGAATTGTTTTATATACTAAGGTTAGAAGTAGGTCTATATTGACAGGTAATAGCAAAAGATACATATGTATTTCGATGAATCCGTTATAAAGTTACCATTCATTACAGCTTTTTGAAATTGCAGGCCTTAATATGCACCTGTTTGATGCATGGACAAGCAGACATGACTATGAGAACATTTTTGATCTGATTCATACCTCTAATCGAAAAAGAAATAGAAAAGACACTCTCGTCATATTTAGAAAACCTAATACACCATACATCAACAAATCAGTAAGTTGAGTGGTTAAGCAAGCTGTTTATGAGACGCCTCTTCTGATTGGCCAATTTTGCCTCACATAAATCCGCCTTTGATGGTACGTACGCGCGGTCATCGTTTAGGTTACATCAGAAGTTCACCTCTTGGCACATTTGACCCTGACTGTCGCGGTGCCGTTAAAATATCAACAAACCAAACCAGAAGTTCACCTAAAAAGATTAGTTTAGGCTACATCAGAAGTTCACATTAAACGATTAGTGTGGTTACATAAGAAGTTCACCTTAAAAGATAAGTTTAGGTTACATCAAAAGTTCACCTTAAATGATTAGTTTAGGTTACATCAGAAATTCACCTTATGAGATTAGTATAGGTTACATCAGAAGTTCACCTTAAAAGATAAGTTTAGGTTACATCATAAGTTCACCTTAAAAGATAGGTCTAGATTACTTTAGGAGTTCACCTTAAAAGATAAGTTCAGGTAAAATCAGATGTTCACCATAAAAGAATAGTTTGCTTACGTCAGAAGTTCTCCTTAAAAGATAAGTTTAGGTTACATCATATGTTCACCTTAAATGATTAGTTTACCTACATCAGAAGTTTACCTTAAAACGTTAGTTAAAGTTACATCAGAAGTTCACCTTAAAAGATTAGTTGAACTTACATCAGAAGTTCACCTTAAAAGATTAGTTTGGTTACATTAAAAGGTAAGGTCAGGTTACAAAAGATAAAAGATTAGTTCAGGTTAAATCAGAAATTCACCTTAAAAGATTAGTATAGGTTACATCAGAAGTTCACATTAAACGATTAGTTTTGGTTACATTAGAAGTTCACCTTAAAAATTAGTTTACCTTAAATCAGAAGTTCACCTTAAAACATTAGTTGTGCTACATCAGAAATTCACCTTAAAAGATTAGTTTGGTTACATCAGAACTTCACTTTAAAAGATAAGTTTAGGTTACATCAGAAGTTCACCTTAAAAGATTAGTTTAGGTTATATCAGAAATTCACCTTAAAAGATTAGTATAGGTTACAGCAGAAGTTCACATTAAACAATTAGTTTTGGTTACATTCGAAGTTCACCTTAAAAGATTAGTTCAGGTCACATCAGAAATTCATCTTAAAAGATTACTTTTGGTTACGTCAGAAGTTCCTTTAAAAGATTAAATTAGGTTACATCAGAAGTTTAGCTTAAAATATTAGTTTAGGTTACATCAGAAGTTCACCTTAAAACATTAGTTTAGGTTACATCAGAAATTCACCTTAAATGATTAGTTTGGTTACGTCAGAAGTTCACTTGTTTAGGCAACATCAGACGTTTACTTTAACAAAGATTAGTTTAGCTACAATAGAAGTTAACCTTAAAAGTTTAGGTTACATCAGAAGCTCACCTTAAAAGATAAGTTTAGGTTACATCAGAAGTTTACTTTAAAAGATTAGTTTAGTTACAATAGAAGTTCACCTTAAAAGTTTAGGTTACATCAGAAGTTCACCTTAAAAGATAAGTTTATGTTACATCAGAAGTTCACCTTAAAAGATTAGTTTAGGTTACATCAGAAGTTCACCTTAAAAGATAAGTTTATGTTACATCAGAAGTTCACCTTAAAAGATTAGTTTAGGTTACATCAGAAGTTCACCTTAAAAGACTAGTTTAGGTTACATCAGAAGTTCACCTTAAAAGATTAGTTTACCTAAATCAGAAGTTCCTCTCAAAAGATTAGTTTAGGTTACATCAGAAAATCACTTAAAAAATTCAGTTAGGTTACATCAGAAGTTCACCTTAAAAGACAAGCTTAGTGATCAAGCATGTTCATCTTATACAGCTATATGTAACAGGATATCATTCTAAACAAAATGATGAATAAAGGATTCAAAAATCTTATTCCATTAAAGAGATTTAAGTTTAAAGTTCTTACCGTTTGTGTAGAAACGACTAAAATCATAGTCATGACATCAATGTGATTTCCAAGTTGCGTCACGATGGTGTCCAAGTTGCGTCAAGGTGGTGTCCGAGTTGCGTTAAGGTAGTTTCCAAGTTGCGTCAAGGTGGTGTCCAAGTTGCGTTAAGGTGGTTTCCAAGTTGCGTGAAGGTGGTGTCCAAGTTGCGCCAAGGTGGTGTCCAAGTTGCGTCAAGGTGGTGTCCAAGTTGCGTCAAGGTGGTGTCCAAGTTTTGCAACAAGATGTCCAAGTTCGGCAAGATGGAATTTCGTCAAAACGTTGACGAAAGATAGTACCGTATGTGTTGAAACAAATCTCTCATGGTGCTTTTGACAACAGTATGAAAATTTGGCGGTTCGTTATGAAATTTGACGACGTGTTGTCGGTTGCCGCTTCTGCCATCAGCTTTAATTTGTTCTGTTTATCTTAACAGGGCTATTCCCCGGTATCATGGTATAATTATGCTCATCATTGTTTCATATATTCTTTAGGTACCCATGGGTGAAAAATCAGCTGGATACCAAGGATCCGGACAAGAAAGTGATATTCATTAAAGACATGGCACACGTGATGGCTGGTCACTACCAATTCCTCCCGTCGAAGCTTGCTTACCGACATACCTTTCTCATCAGACATCCGGACCTTATGTGGCAATCTTTTCAAAAGATGATGGCAAAAGCTATAAACGGAAAGGAATTCAATATTATAGAAGATTCTCCAATGTATGACACAATCAATATATATAAACATACATACGATCTATGGAAACATGCCCAGAGTAACATGGATCATAACGCTATAATAATTGATGGTACCGAAATGGCAAAATATCCAGAAAAGCTTTTGCCAAAATATTTTAATGCTCTTGGTATTTCCTACAAAGAGAGTTACCTTCGATGGCCAGAAAGCTCTGATATTGTAAGGGAGTGGATAGCTTCTTTGGAAGGACTTGTCGGGGCAATTGTTTCTGACGTCATTAAATCCGCAGTGGAGAGCTCTGAATTCCGTTCTCCACCTCCGCGGAAAATTGTTCGAGAAGATATGAGTGATGACGTCATCAAATGCATTGAGGCATCCATGCCATATTACGAGGAAATGTATGCGCAAAGAATAAAACCGTGATCTTGTAGAAATGTAACGGGAATTGTCATAATAATGACTGATGTGGGACAATAAGTGGTGGGAACATCGGTAACATCCAATATGTTCAATCCAGTATCACTCCTAATTTGGAGATTAAATTGTTGGCCAAAAGTGGAGATAATTTTCTACTAATATTAAGATGCCACTTTCTGATTTCAAAATCAACACTGCAAAATTTCAAAATCAATGGCGCAAAATTTCTCATAACCTGTACAAAGTTGACCAATGAGAGAATTTTTTACTAGGATGGTTATATTGGAGACCGCATAGAATTATCAGAATGGCATGAAAATAAACAGGACCTTGGTGGAATTTCTTAAACCAGTAGGATTTATTTCTCTTTGTTTCTTTTTTTTACCAAACAGTTTGTAGAGTGTAGTATAATAGGTTTGATTGGTAATAAAATGCTCTGTATTTCAAAGTGCATTTGAAGGCTATTACGATCTATAGTTGCAATTCCTTGATGTTATTCAGACCTGTTTCTAAACCCTTTTTGAGGAATGGTAGGGAGGGGAAGATAATATTTACATTAAAGAAAACTTTGAATGAGATTTTTGAGTACAAATCATGATATTTTGTCAGGCACAATTGGTGACCGATTTAGGCAGATTGCATGGCATTGCATCAACAGAGAGGTATGTTAAAGATCTGTGGATAGGTAGAAACAAGTTACATCAGCTGAACTGCTTGATATTCCAGGAAATGAAAATAATAAAAGAACATATCAAACTCTGTTCAGATTTCTATTTGATAGCTTTTTAAAATGTTGCAGTATGTGATCTATGACCAAGCAAATCTTTATATTCTTTATGTGCCGCATTTTTGTCAGTTTGAGGTGAGAAAATGACAAAAAACTTTGAATCTTAGCAGCTTAGCCATACCCAAAGGAAATTCCAGAAGGAGCAGACATTTTCAAACTTGTCTAGTTTTATTCATACTAAATTAAGTTGTTAAAGGTTTTGTTTTGAAATGACTGCAGTCACCAAAAAGTGACATCACATATTCTTCACAATTGTTAAGAAAGTAACTTTTTCTAATTGTCTCATTTTTCCAAATTTCTAATTTGTTGGTATCTTACGGATGTAGTACGTTCAAGAGGGGTGGTTTCCTAGAAGATATGAGAAATTTCTATTGCGGGTAATACTTATAACTGCGCAAAATTTACTGCATGGAGTTAAATGCCATTTGTCACTTCAGCACTCGTTGGATCAATTATTGAGAAGAATGTCGTTTTCAAGGGAGGAGCAGTCAAAAAGAGGATGATTATTCGATAGCGGATGCAATCATCAGCATATACAGATATAGACGAATGGTGTTGGTAATTTTGTAGGAAATATCACTAATGAAACAGAGGAAAACTAAAGGTAGAAATTTCGAGATTAATGTTGCTTGTTCGAGGAGATAAACTTTTCCACCAGACAGGCATACGATAACCTTTGACGACAGTAGAGATATCCTAATATTGTGGTCAAGGCCAGGGGCATACAGTGCAGCTCTTGCCACTTACTTTAGCGGAAAAATATTATGGCACGTCAAATATTTAGGCAAATTTTCGCTCTGCGGATATTTTTTACGGCACTGAGGAAAAGTTACTTTCATGGCCATGCCATATCCCTCAATAAATGCAACCAGTGGTGTGTCCATATGACATGAACTTTTTTGCGAATAAGGAAAAGGCGCAATTCATCATTCTTGAGAACTTCCCTTCTCTTACCTTTATGAAATTCATCCTTTCCCATTCTCCGCTATCCTTCCCTCAGCTGCTCAGTGCTACCAAGACAAATTCAATTAACCTAACACGTCATGCAGTCGGTCTACCTATAATAGCAAGTTCTGTATGAATAAAGGTTTGGAGTAAACGAACAATATTTCACTATTGGAGTTCCCTTGTCAAAAATAACTTGAAGCAATAGCAATTGAGTTGTCCCTAGAAAAAGCAGCCAAGCTTTTATGCATGTACGCCAACATGTCATAACCTCCCACAGTTTGTACCACGCACTTGTTCCCGTATGGGAGACACGCGTGGGGCCTATAGAATAACGACTCTGAAAATGAAGAAGAAAATGTAGGGAAAACAAACCAAACAGAACACAGGGAGAACCAAGCGAAACTAGAAAAACAATAATTTAACTCAGAAAAATAAATACTCAGAAGAATGAAAAACAAAATATCGATGTCCCTTGTGAGCCATCGTACTACAGGGGACATAATTTCAGAAAACAGTTTTCAAGGGGAATTTTTGACAATTGATTTACTGATGCCAAGACATCTTTTTTTTGTTGCTTTTTTAGTAGGTGAGCCCTACATGCGGTGGGCCCTACGTGGTGAGCCCTGCGTGCGGTGAACCCTGCAGATAGAAACCACACATTCGCAGGTCTAGGCAGGGCCGTCTGGCAATAAAGGTAACCCTGCAGATAGAAACCACACATTCACAGGTCAGGCAGGGACGCCTGGCAATTGAGTTAACCCTGCAGATAGAAACCACACATATACAGGTCTAGGCAGGGCCGCCTGGCAATAAGGTTAACCCAACAGATAGAAACCACACATTCACAGGTCTAGTCAGGGCCGCCTGGAAATTAAGCTTAACCCTGCAGATAGAAAACCACACATTCACAGGTCTAGGCAGGGCCGCCTGGCAATTAACTTAACCCTACAGATAGAAATCACACATTCACAGGTCTAGGCATGGCTGCCTGGCAATTAAGGTAACCCTGCAGATATAAACCACACATTCACAGGTCTATCCTGGCTAAGTTAGTAAACGAGTCTTAAATTTCAACCAATTATATCCTAATTGTTTTCATAAAATTCTTGTTATAGGTTGAACATACTATTTTGGTTTACAGGTACTAGGCTACCTGTTGACCAGGAATCACAGATAGACCTACTTTTACAGTTGTATTAGATGTAGAATTGCGGGTCGAAACAAATTTTGAACTTCAAAATGTTGAGACATTCATTCAGACAAATCATGGGAAATTATTGTTCACCACAAAACTGTGTTGGTCAGACCAAATTAATTTTCACAAAATGTGGGTATCTTATTACCTGTTGGGCAGACAAAATATCCTCAAAAATAAAAATCTGATACGCTAAGAAATGGGTAAGAATCAAAAATAAAAAAATCATTTATTGTTTTTGATACTATGCTTGGCGTTTTAATAGAAAATAGGCCATTGTAGCTCAAAGAAAAATCATGTGTGTACGAGGCTTCTATTCTCTTAAACTAGCTCCATTTTCTCCAATTTGCACCATTTTTGTTTTATAACTTCAGCCTTTTACGGTGAGACTTTTTTTTCTAATAATTTTCCCTCGTTCTGTCCCGAGCTACACGGTCCCTATAACGATTTATTGTTTTTGACCTTGACCTTGACCCCCTCCCCGTTTACCATCATTGACCATTCTGCAACCCCAATCCCAAAAACCTTATAATCCATGCCACCAACAAGCAGGAGAGCTTTAAAAAGTTTCTTTTCCTCATCCATAAAGCCCTCTTTGGCCTTGTCGGTACCCTCCCAAAGTCTCTACCCTTAGACCGGTGATTTGCACTGCACCAGGGTTTTCCACCAAATATCCAACTCTGGTATCGACATCACAGTTTTCGTTCCTAAACTCCAGCAAAGGCGTTTACGCACCCGCGATCTTGCGTTGACCGATTCAAGAAGAACTAGCTAACCAACATGGAGCCCGTCGTCTCGGTTCTAAAGAGAGACGGAGCCGAAACTCCCACCAACACCATATTCTCATCGCAACACCAACTCTCCCCTCCCACATCATTGCCGGCTACCTGAGAATCCAGGTTTCTTTTTCTAATTGTATATGGCCACGGAAAACTCCAGCCACAGCCAAGCGCGCTGTGGTAACTGCGGAGCCCGTGACAACACCTCCTGCACCAACCCCACTCTGCACAAATTTGACGGTAAACACCCAGCAAACCATCCTCCTTCTCGAAAGACACGATATCCCACACAGCCCTGTTCGTGTGCACACCGACCTTCAGGCCATCTGTATTTCTATCTCCCTCCACAAAACTTTCACTCTCTGCAATATCTATCTCCCTCCCAACACCAACATTCAACCAACCAGCCTTAACAACCTCATCTCTCAGCTTCCCACCCCTTCATCCTTCTTGGTGTCTTCAACGCTCACAACCCTCTGTGGGCTCTAATACCACCACCCCTAGAGGCAAGTTCATCGAAAACGCTCTCCGTCAGCACAGCCTGTCCTTACTGAACACTAACTCCCCGACCTACCTTCATCCTGCCACAGGCTCTCTCACCTGTATTGACCTGTCTATCTGTTCCCTAACCTCCTCCTGATTTTAGTTGGAGAGTCACTGCTGACCTTTGTGGTAGTGATCATTACCCTCTTCTTATACACTCCAATCTTCAAATCCCCACTGAGCACACCCCCAATTGGAACCTCGACAAGGCTGACTGGTCCTTTTGAAACCCTCTGTGACTCACACCTTTCCCCATCTTCTCGAGGATGAGGATCCATGTCTAACTTCAGTAATATCCTTATCAACATCGCCACCTGCTCAATTCCCAAAACCTCCAAACCCCAAATCATCCCCCAACCCCTGGTTCTCAGAGGACTGCAAACCGCCATCAAGAACAGGAAAAGAGCCCTTAGGAACTTTAAAACTAACCCGACCACCCATAACCTTAACCTCTTTCGCATCAGCCGTGCCAAGGCCAGACCCTTATCAAGGACAGTAAAACCAACACTTGGAACAACTTTATCTCTTCTCTCACCACCAACACCCCACTAAGAAGATTTGGAGAATGGTTAACAGCTTCCACGGCAGAGTAGGCAAATCTTCCATCTCCCATCTCTCTGGAATGGAGACCTTCTCACCGCAAAAAGACATCGTTGACCACCTCGCCGCCTCTTTCAGCAACATCTCGTCCTCGACCAACTACTCCAATGCTTTCAAAATCAAAAAAGCTTGCGATGAAGCCCGGAGAATCACTTTTCCCTCTGACAACTCCAGCTACAACACCCCTCTCACCCTTTCTGAATTAAACCAAGCCATCAGAGACGCTGGCTGCACCTCCAAGGGCCCAGATAACATCCCTATCAGTTTCTGAAACACCTCCCCATCAAGGCCACCACTACCCTACTCACCATCTTCAACCACATTTGGTCCTCACACTCCTTTCCCCCTATCTGGAGGACAGCTATTGTCATCCCCGTCCTTAAACCGGGAAGGATAGCACCGACCCCACCAGCTACCGACCCATCGCCCTTACTTGCTGTCTCTGTAAAATTATGGAAAAGATCATTAATCAGAGACTAAACTGGTTCCTTGAGACCAACAGAATCCTCTCTCCTCACCACAGCGGCTTCCGAAAACGTCGCAATACCCTAGACCAGTTAATTACGCTCGACACCGCTATCCGGGAATCCTTTGCAAAAAAGGAACACCTCATTGCCATATTTTTGACCTCGAGAAAGCTTTCGACACTACTTGGAAATACGGCATTACCCGGAAACTTCACCATTGGCCTCAGAGGCCACCTCCCATCTTTATTCAAAACTTCCTCTCACGCAGGTAGTTCCAAGTTCGTATTGGCCACACCCTCTCCAAGCCGTACCCCCCAAGAAGAGGGCGTCCCCAAGGCAGCATCCTCTCCCCACTCTCTTCAACCTGAGCATTAATGACATCGGGAATAACCTTGGCCCCAGCATCAAACGTACCCTCTACGTGGATGACTTCACCATCTTCTACTCCTCCCTAGCTTTCCTATTGTTGAAAATATGCTCCAAACCAGCCTCAATCAGCTGCAAGTCTGGAGCAACAATAACGGTTTTAGATTCTCCAAAGACAAGACAGTCTGCATGCACTTTTGTCATTTCAACAACCTCCACCCCAACCCGAACTTTGTGCTCAATGGGAATCGCATCCCTAAAGTTGAAAACACAAAGTTCCTTGGTCTAACTCTAGACCCCAAGCTCACCTACAAGCCACACATCACCAACCTGAAACTAAAATGCAATAGCTCCTCAACATCCTCCGACTGCTCTCCAACACTACTTGGGAGCGAACCGCTATGCTCTCCTCAAAATTTTCAGGCTCACCATTCGTGCCAAGCTTGACTATGGCAATATTGTTTACTGTGTCGCTCACAACTCATACCTCAACCACATTAACACCATCCAAAATGAAGCCCTCAGGCTTTGTCTAGGAGCCTACAAGACCTCCCCAATCACTAGCCTTCATGTTGAAGCTAACGAACCCCTTTCTACTTAGATGTAAAAAAGCTTAGCCTCTCCTATGCTTTTAGAGTCCTCACCAACACCCAGAACCCTGTTTACAACCTCATTAGGTACCCCAATTTCTCCTCCCTCTTTGATAGGACTAAAACCCTATCGCCCCCTTCAGCTTTGCATTAAATCAGACCTCTTTCAACTTGGCATCAACCCCGCCACTCTCGGCACCTATTCCTGGCCCACTTTTCCGCCTTGGGCCACCCCCTTCCTTCTGTCCACCTAGACCTCTCCACTTATAACAAAACTCAAACTCACCTAATCTCTTCATCAATCTCCACAACCAAATCAAAGACCAAATCTCAAATTACACCTCCATCTATACTGATGGCTCCAAGGAAGGCAACAAGACAGCTGCTGCTGCTATCATCCAAGACATCACCCTCAGTAGCAGACTTCCTGACCACTCATCCATCTTTTCAGCCGAGGCTAAGGCCATTCTCCTCGCCCTCAACTTTATTGAGTACTCTCCTCTTAGTCACTTTGCCATTTTCTCTGACTCAAAGGCTGTTCTTACTTCATTACTCAATCTCAAATGGGATAACCTCACCTGCCACCTCCTCCTCCGGAAACTCTTTTCTCCCACCCTCTGCAGGAAAAGTGTTCTTTTCTTCTGGATACCCAGCCATGTTGGCATCCTGGCAATGACAGGGCTGATACAGCCGCTAAGCTTGCCCTTAACCTCCTCCCTTCCCCTTTTCCCAAAACCCTCTCTGACATCAAACCGCTTATAGCTTCTCTTGTTCGTGACCGCTGGCAAACCTTATGGAACTTCCAAATTGATAACAAACTCCATGTTATCCAGCCCACAATTCCGATCAAATCCACCATCAACAACCTTTCTCGTATCGACAATGTTCATATTACCCGTCTTAGAATTGGTCACACCCACCTTACTCCTCCCACCTCCTTATTGGTTCCCCCAACCCCTCTGTAACAATTGCCACTGCATCCTCACAATCCAACACGTTCTCCTTGCTTGCCCCTGTACAACCTTCCCAGAGCTTCTCTCGCTCCCCACAACTCAATTGCTGAGTTCTTCCAAAAATCCTCCAGATAAGATAGTCTCCTTCCTTCAGCATGCATCCTCTACAACCATATTTAATCCTCCTCTTCCACCCCTCTCTACTTTGTTTTTAGTTTTACCCATGCACCTCCTCTCTCGATCACAGCTTTCTGGCTTTTGTTCTTGAATTTCTCTCATTCTTCCCCTGGTCTCTTTCCTTACTACCTCTAAAATGATCTGACCTCTCAGGCACAATTTGACCTTCGTTGTCGTGGTGCCGTTAAGACCTCATCAAACAAACAAGGAAAAAGGCATAAAATAAACTAAAATTAGCAGTTGCCATCGATGATTAAAGAAAAACAAAAACACATTGGATTATGCAACAAATAACAGGTAAAAATATCGATGTACGAGCGTATCATCCAACATGGATTTTTAAGAGCACTTTTTACAGTGTATGATCTTTATCAAAGTCATTCTGATGGGCATAAATTTGTCTGTGACGGTCCCAAAAAAATAAACAAAAAAAGTTCGGTCCTAAATGTGGCCACAATAAAAATAAAAAAAGTCATTCTGATGTGTATAATTTTGTGTGTGACAGTCACAAAAAAGCTTCCGTCTTAGATGTGGCACATATATACCAACAACCTCCTTATATTTTTTGCTTTGAAAGAACATAAGAGTGAAAATGTTTTTCAAAAATCACTTATTTTCTCTTATCAAACCCTTTCTCAACTTTTCATGATCCTTATAACTAAGCAAGCTCTGCAGGACACCCACTGCTGCACTGTTTTTATAACAACGCCACAACCTCTTATTTTTCAAAACAGCCTGCAAAACCTCCCGAGACATCCACACTGGCCGATCACACCTACAGTACATACTTTCTGTAATAGGACAAAACTATTCACATCCTACAAAACTTTAATGTACTAGCTATGGCATGTATGGCCTACGTGATTGCTGCATGATTAGGTAGGCCTATGTAGTTCCTTAGGCCACGTCTACACTCTAAAAAAAGAATGGTCAAATTTGACCTCAATATGGTCAAAATTTGTTCTAGTGAGGAGTGAATTATGCACCGAACCATATGCGGTCAAATTTGACCAAGTTAGCGTGGTCAATATTTTTGACAAGCCAACTTGATCAAATTGACCACATTCGGTTCGGTGCATAATTCACTCCTCACTTGGTCATGTTTGACCATTAACACTCGGTCAGTCTGTTGACCACCGCATTTGGTCAAATCTTCTGACAATTTTGTGGTCAAATTGACTGAAAAAATGGCTCCAGTTGACTAAATCCTTGGTCAAATTAAAATCCTGTTCAACAAAAAAAAACCGGTAACAACACAATGTTTCACTTTGGAATTGTTAAATTTCATAACATTCCTAGATAACCGTTAATGATACAATAATAGTTAACAGAGAAATGAAAATATTACTATATTTACTTTAAAAGACGTGCAAATTAAAAACAATTGAGTACTCCATTGGACCTAAAATTCAAGGCACATGAGCATGTCAAGTTGTCAGCATCGAAAATGATTAGTAACTTTTATATTAATATCTTGTGATAATTATCAACTATGTCCAACTAGCCATAAATTATAATTCAAACATCAAAACAAAGTTTATATTCCAACTTAACTTATGATTTGTTTATGAAGCATTGTGAATCTACCTTCAAAATGCAGTAAACACATCCTGTACAAACATAAATAGTTACAAGACACTGGGCCTTAAGGTAAATCATAGTGGTATTTCATGAATTTTAATAGATTTTAGAGGCTTTTTTATTTTGCCTCTACACATTGAGATGTCCACACAACAACAAAATGATTCAAATTATAAGTTAGGCTACTCTCATGTATAAAATTGTCTGTTGTAAAACTGTCATATCTCTTTAGGCAAAATGAGAGCAAGTTCCAGACTTCTTCCATAACGTATCAAACTAATCAGTATCTTCCTAAAGAGACATTAATTTTTTTCTGCAATTGACATTACATTCTAAGAAAGACTTCACTTTCAGTGAAATTGTACCTTTAAAAAAGAAAACGGCCTGGACATGTACATTACAACTTCTATGTGATTAAATGAACACAAAAATCTCAGCAGTTCAGTCTTTATAATTTCCAAGCTAACACTTTTAGTTCTGAAATAACACATAATAAATGTTTTTAATTTATTTTTTATGAATGACACAATTTGACTGTCATAAAGATTTAAAATGTTTCAAATGACTGAGAGAGCCATGCATGGCAGAGGATAAAAACCGATGGATTTACTCAATATGTGGATCTCCCTGGTCATACTCATACATACAACCTTACATACAAATTTGCATATTAAGACTACAACATTAAAAGATCTTTATGGTCTATGGATGCATAGCAATTTGTATTCCGATTAAAATAGCAATAAAACCTTAGCACATCAGTTTTGAAGCTTTTTTCACTATATGGAAACAGTCCATTGTCCGCCCAGTCCAACATCACAAAATCTTGGTGTAATTCTTTCAGCTTATTTCCCGCTTTACTGTCCATTTAAATTATTAGAAGCCTATTCCTGCAAAGAGTTCGATGGAACAATTTACATAAGAAAATACCATCACAAATTGGAATTATACCACTCTGCAGAGCGCATACCTCCGTCCATCTCTATTCCCCACCGGATTGCAATCTACCTCAAAAACCCTCGATCCAACAAGTTGTAACCCCAAACAATCTATTTCTCACTGTTGATCTGTATTGCAATGCCATTTACAATCTAAACACTTGAGGATCATCACTTGTGATCATTGCTTTTAGTGTAAATCAGGCTAAGCATTCATTGTTTGAACCCTATACAAGATAGATTCACATTTCATCATTTTCATTCATGGCAGAAACCAATTGTTTTGATTTCATTAACACCAGAGACCACTTCACTTGATTTTTTTTGAGTGCAGAAAATTAATTGTATGGCTGTTCTTTCATGGCATGAGTTCATTGTTCAGCACATTCCATTGGAAAGTTTCAACTAAGTGTTGATAAATCTTGCCCTAAAATATCCCCACCCCTCCAATTTTGCCCTTCCTTTATTCTAATACGTCCCAAACTTTAATCACTTCTTACTAAAGCAGACAAATCCAAATCCAGTCATCAGTTCTACAGATATCTTGATGACAAAGAAAATGTCCCCACCCCATTTGCACTCTTTTCCTGTTTCAATATCCCTCAAATTGTAATCACTTCTTTCTTAAACTGGAACAAAACCACGGACCAAAATTAATCAAAATCCAGTGACTACTTCTTTAGATATGATGATGACAAACAAACTCACCCTAAAACATCCCAACCCCTCCCCTTTCCTACTCCAATACGTCACAAATTTAGATCACGTTTTTTTAAAGCAGTCACAAAACAACACACCAAATTTGATCTGAATCCAATAATCAGTTCTTGAGATATCTTGATGACAAACAAACGGAGGCGAAAACATAAAATTACCTATAGTTATAACAGTTTATATATTTGTCTGAAAATTCTAAAAAACTGTAAAACGGTCAATTTCTTGATTGATGTTGTAATAATTTTTAAACCATTTATAAATCAATTTAGTTGACGTTGCCTTTTAAATGTTCATACACCTGCAAAACATTAAAAGGAAATTTTGTTTCCATTTACAGTGGATTTTAAAATTCTTCAGCTAAAATTCTTCAGCAATACATGAAAGTTCTTTTCGATACAAATCGCATCAATACTTATTGTACTTAAAACGATCCACTGAGTATCTTCAGTAATGGGTTACTCTAGCGTCAAGCGTCCACTCCACTCTAATGACCACTGTTGGTCTACCCTTCAACATATTCTTTAAAGCTGTATTGGTGTTTCATGAGCTGTTACTGCATTTCACAGGCTAGATCAGCATCTGTTAAAAAAATAAAGAAATGACAATAACTAAATATTTAGAAGAATTAAAAGTCATTAATGAATTCTAAGGTCTATGGACGTGTAGAGGCAACATTACCTAAATTGCTTAAGATTAAATTAAAAACTGTTATAGGAGCAAATAATATCATCAAGATTAGTTCAATGTTGACCATTATACAGCGTTTTTAAATCTGTCATCGATTTGCATATTTATGCAAAATGTTTATATCACTGGGCTACCATGAAATTTTATTTTTGTAAATCCTTTCGTTTTATTAAATGTGTATCATAATTCTTTGGAGTGGTGTAGAAAATTCTGATAAAAAAATGTTTATGAGTCTTTACCATGTCTCCAAGGAAATAAACTTTTCCATCATTTTCAGTAACTAGGACTTAGGAAAGAAATTGAAAAGAATTACATACAGAATTTGAGCATCAATTAAAAAAACTAATCAAACTTTGATCAACCGTATCTCTAAAACTAAAATTGCTCATGTTAAAATTATAAAATCTGATCTGCTCAGATTTCGATAATCTTTCAACTCGTAGAAATTGCTATATGTCAATAGAATAATAATTGCATTTTCATAAAGGGCCCTTTCCTTTCTTGTATTGTTTTCTTTTTTCGTAAGTGCAATTTAGCACCAATAAATGGCATTTGAATAATTTAAGAGAAATGGTTAAGGACCTGCCATGCATTGACTTAGCACCATGGTTGGACCTTTTGCCATATCATCAAGATTTAAAGCATTTACAATCTGACAATCGAGAAACTACTAACAATTTATAAATTATTTTAAAGTCATGCTGACTTTTTTTAAGTGACACAAATTTTCCACAATTTTCCATCTTATAACCAGGAAACAACAAATCAATTTTGTTCATGAGCTTGTTGTCTTTTCTCTACTACTCCCATCTCGATCTTGGGGTGAACGGAAAGTTCGTGGGGCGGAGGGGAAGTTCGTGGGACGGAAGGGAAGTTGGTATGTGAGGTATATATATCAGCAAGGTAGGTAGATATTTGACATTGGGAGGCCAGATTTGATTTTTGTCCTAACAAACCTACGCAAATCTTATCAAGTCTCTTATCATGCTAAACTATTTGTGTAAGGGAAGGGGGTGGGGGTAGTGGTGTAAAATTGTTTGAAATTTAGGTTTCCTGAAAATGGATTGAGGACATTTCACAAATCATAAAGAAAATTTCCCAAAAATTGATGAAAGTTTCCCAAAATGAAGACAACTTTTCAGAATATAAAGATTTCACAAAAATTGATGGAAATTTCCAAAAAAAATGATGAAAATTACCCAAAAAAGAAGGCAATTTCATGAAAATTACGGAAATTTTACAAAAAATGATGCAAATGTACTGAAAACGAAGAAAACGTAGAAAATAAAGGAAATTTTTCAAAAATTGAAGCAAATTTTGTGAATACTGAAAATAAATTCCGGAAAATGAAATGAAAACGAGACTGGCATCTGCTATGCAGGCTATAGCTTGGCGTCTATGGTCCATATAAGAGTCTTACCGAGTTCCCGTAAGGGAGGATTATGTACAAACAATCTGGCGTGAGCTAAATATGACGCTGAATATGACACTGTATCCGGTAAGCCCCAAAATCCCGGCTCGTGTCAAGTGCACAAAAGACTTCCAGAATCGTCTCGTTTTGTTGCCCTTTGCCATTGATAAATAACTTTTAGGTTGAGATTTTATATTACTGCATCCTTCAAGTGCATAACGCTGCGGCATTTTGTTTAATATTTGCTTGGAAAAAGAACAAAGATGCTATCGATACTACAATAGTTGTGAAAATTTAATGGCAGCCACACGTTATAAGTGGCATCGATGCATTGTTTACATACAGTCGTTCCTAAAATGACGTCATTGCGTTCTTAGCCTTATCATGGGTTTTTGCGTCAAGGTGACGAAAAATGCATTTTTCTTTTGCGATATTCTCACAACCGATGTGCAGAAAAAGTAAAATATTTTTAAATCAAATAATCCAAATCACATAATCAACATAAGATCCGACCCCCGTAGCAGGATAGCTTTAAAATTATTAAAATGTGAAAATAAAAATAAAATTGGCAATGGGCAAGAGTGCTAGGAGAAGTTTACCGTTGTTCATAAAGTCCGACACACCAACGGAATTACTTTTTTAAGTCTTTTTTTTTTGAGTAGGACCAAAATGCCTTATGGTTTTCAATTAGGGAATTCTTAAGTTGATTACAGATAAAGTTGTTTCTAGCTTCTTTGATGTTTTACGGACAGATTTTCTAAAGCTTATTTAACTACACTGTAATTCAAGATATTTGACTACACTGTGGTCAGATCGGAAGAAATTTGAGCTGACCATGTTAATGGTCAGATATTTGACCAAGTACAATGGTTAGATAAGTGGCCATTCTTTTTAGAGTACACGTACCATTCAACCTCTGTCCACACGCCATGCATGGAAAGCTCATCTATCATCCTAAAGTCACAACAATCGATAATGGGAACAGTTCAGTGGTCAAGCATTTCCATCTGAAAGAGGACTTCAAAAGAAACAAAATAGTGAAGAAAGCCTTTAAAAATCTTAAGGAGATATTCAAGTTTAAAGTTTGGTATCATTTTTGTAGAAATGATTGAAATTAGACTAGTCATTACAGAACTCGCCCCTTGAACAGAATTCCATCCTGATTTTCTGTGCCTGTGGCATTTCAGTAACCGCATGTGGCGGTTTGCAATTTCCAGTTTATTTCCAAATCATTCCACTTCACGTTTTAACAAATTTTGCCCTCTAAAGGTGTGAAATATGTGAGATTTGTCTTATTTGGACAAATTGTTAGAAAATTCAACCTTTGAACATCGAAATGTACGCTATATTTCGTATTTCCACGTAAATTTATTTCGAAGTTAAGAAATACTAATAGCAGCATTTCAACAATAAAACTTCCTCCCCGTATAACGGCAAAACGATTTTTTATTTTATTTGAATAACATCAATATGTATTATGTCTTTGGATGTTTTGGGCATAACAAAACTTGTAAAGTGTATTTCTTGTATATTCATAAGTAACCAATGTATACTTTCATTGAATCATATTCAAAGAAGCCTGAGTTTTTGTGTATGCTTGTCTCGTAAATCATATTGCCTAACATTATCTTTGGAAAATACTTTTCGCACTGCACGTGTTTGCTTTACGTAAGTATGCTTGATGGTGCATAACTCCTGACCTCTAGACACAAAAATTCCTTACGCTTATATTGCACTGATGAATGGAAATGGCGTTAACCGCAGGATTGTTTATCGAAATGGTGTCAAGGGGAGCAGGTTACGCTAATGGGTCGGCAAGATTTTGAAAGTCACTCAGAATTACGCTATTGTTACGATTTCTGTACCAAATGAAATAATTAAACCAGTTTTTAAGGTATAATTGATCCAAGTAAGAACTCCTTGATGTTCAAATATTAATTTTTATCAAATTACAACATTTTTGTAGAGTTGTCTCAACTACCTGTGTAGCCGAATAATTGCGTAATATCTTTTCGACTCCTTGAGAGAGTGTCCTTCGAACAGGATGGAAATGACACTGGGGCGCTTTCTTCAAATGTTGTGATGTCACAGTCTCTGATTCCTTAGTCTTTATGCATTTCAAAGAAAGTCTATCTAATTTTTTCACTATTTTAATTTTCCCTCAAACTATCTTCAGTGGTGTAATATCCACCAACCACAATATTATCCATCTGCCCTCCATCCATCATTATATAAATGCTCACCTTTGAACCCCCTCTACCTTATGAAACCAGACTTGTCATATCTCGCAGTCTTGGTCACTTGACATACCAGGTCCACTTATAAATATTGTGTACATAAATATGTACGTTATAATGACCTTTAGTTTAGTCAGCGATAACATGTCATAGAGTTAGACAATATATCGGAACCATAACTTAAAGACTTGTTCATGTATGATCTGAACTGTGAATTTTACAAGTGGTATATTATAAATACCCTTCCTAGATTCAGTTTTACTACTTTTTTGACATATCCCATGGTTTTAAAGTCAGAAAATCGCAGGAAAAAGTATGATAGAATACATAAAGAATTTGCGGAATCTGAGGCTACGACATCACACCTAGTCTGATTTCATTCGTTTCTACACAAATTATTACCAAACTTTAAACTTCAATATTTCATTAACGAAATAAGAATTTCGAATGCCTTCTTTACTATTTTCTTTCTTTTAAAATTCCCTTTCATATAAGATAAACATGCTTGACCACTGAACTAATCCTTTAAGTCACCGTGACTGGATTTTTATTACCAGTTTGCATGCAAACATTAAATAAATGATCGACCTATGACTTGTAATATAAAGGCACTTCCCTTTAAAGGGTTCACGCAATACTATACTGCATACTACATACACGTAGCAGAATATAGTTCATACTGGTTCGAAAATGGAGGACGAACAAGTTCGTGTTTTCTTATGGGCCTTGCCGCGATCCGTTTCAACCGCGTTTACAAAGTGTATGAGTTTCGTTGACGGGTGTCAAGTTTGGCATGAGCCCTATCTCTATAGCTATCATAACGAGAAAATGAAAGAACCATTGGTTATGGAGCAATGCAAGAAAAAGTTTGGAGCAGATATGAGTCAAATGATCGCGATGATCCAGCCATTGCTCCAAAACAGACCCAAAGGCAAAGCTTTTGACAACGATCTATTTCAGTGAGTTTTCTTATTACATGGTGTTATACCAATTACTCAAATTGTACTACCCCCACCCCCCTCCACCCACAACACACACACACTTTTGAGATTCTCTCCACTGTCAGTAAGATGAGTTTATAAGTCACATGTGGTGGACTACCGCCGACAATGGGGTGCCGTAGCCCAGGGCCTTAAAAATTAAGAAAAAGGATGCGCCTTTGAATAGGCCGTGAGACATCCTTTTATTTTGTTTTATTATGTGCAACACACATTCTTTGATTTTGTTCCATTCTGTGCAACACAAAAGGGGACTACTTCAATTTAGCATACATTCATTGAATATGCATCCCTTATCACAAATTATTTTGTCCCCATGCGCAGAAATTGCACTAATTTTTGAAAGAAAAAAGGGAAATTCAGGGTAATTTCTTGTGGTTTTATACCTATATTCCAGTTCCACTATGAATTTACTCTGGGTGTAGAACAATACAGACTTAATGTTTTCATGTAAGCCTAGCTGAAAATCATTCATTTCCAGCTTTATTTAACTAATCTTTGTTAGATATTTTTTTGTTTAAAAACCAATGATGGGGTCAGTGGCGTAGCCAGGATTTTCATATGAGAGGGGGTGGGGAGGGGGAATTGAACCGACCCGATATTTAGTGGTGTAGTTGAGGTGACATTGGAGGTGTCACTTCGGCGTGTGATCCAGGGACCCACTTAAGTGCCCCTGGCGGGATCGAAGCTCTTGCAAAATTGACATTTCAAGGGCAAAAATGTATGTCACAACGCATAGTAAGGTGTATTATAGACGTCAAAATTCATGTCAAAGAGAGCTATATCTACCATATACAAAAGACAAAATCAAGGTGCAAAGCGCTCGACTTGTCGGCGTGGGGACTAGGAACCCGCTTAAGGGCCTCTGGTGCGGTCCAGGGGTGAAGCCCCAGTAGGAGTCCAGAAGCTTAAGGGCCCCTAGTAGGGTCAAAATCATTAAAATGCATAATGTGGAAATAAAATGATTTATTGTTTACCAGTTTACGTTTGAAGATGGTTAGGTTTATCGTCACTCTTTGAAAAATATGGATTGTCTAAAAGAAAGGTTTTCAATAATTTACAGTACTACAAACTTTGTGTAAATGTTGTCAGACTTTTAAAATGAGCCTTTTCTGTATCACGTGCACTCCGACACCCACCTTCCCTTCCCCCCCCCCCCACCCTCCCTTCCTCTTTGTCTTAGTTCATGTATTTAAATACAAAATTGCACAGATGTTTAATATATTATTACCGAAGAACCTTTTTTCCTGAGAAAGTGTCCTTTTGAAATCTAAAAACATAACAAGCACCTGGAATGTCAAAGCTTGTTGAGCCAACGGCACCAATCTGAACCGATGAATCAAAATATTGGGGGAATAGGGGGGCGATCGCCCTTATCTGGCTACGCCACTGGATGGGGTTAATGTTGCAGTAAATGGTGAGGAGAAACGTGGAGGGGTGGGGTAGAGGTGTAGATAAAACAACACACACTCTTAGAATTGAAGTGTCGAATATAACATAAGTCTTGAATTCAATTTCAACACATTCTATGTATGCGGTTAGTGACTACCTTTTGAGTGTCGAATCAACACTTTCAATATTGTTGTATTTCCAGCACTTAAAAAAAAGTGTAGGAAAAGTCATGCAATCCAGCACTTTGAATCGTTGAAGCAACCGATTTCTGGCTTTTACCAATGATACCTAAGATGTTTCCTGGACGAAAGGCTAATAGCCTAAGATTCCAGACCTAAATGTGTCAAGTAATTCGTGACCTTTGGCCTAAATGTATTGTTACCGATTCAACAAAATGAAAGTGTTAGATTATTGAAAGAGTACATCCACAAACAAAATAAAACAGAGGAACACATTTGCAGAAAACATTTTTATTGCGAATTATTTTATTACAATGTAAACATGAGATTTCAGACCTAGAGGTGTCAAGTAATTCGTGACCGTCGGCCTAAATATATTGTTACTGATTCAACAAAATGAAAGTGTTAGAATATTGAAAGAGTACATCCACAAACAAAATAAAACAGAGGAACACGTTTGCAGAAAACATTTTTATTGCAAAATATTTTATTACAATGTAAACATTGAGATTCCAGACCTAGAAGCGTCAAGTAATTCGTGACCGTCAGCCTAAATATATTGTTATTGATTCAACAAAATGAAAGTGTTAGATTATTGAAAGAGTACATCCACAAACAAAATAAAACAGAGAAAGACATTTGCAGGAAACCTTTTTATTGCGAATTATTTCATTACAATGTAAACACTTTTCCATGTTAAATCAAACAACTAAAAACATCACAAAAGATGAAAATGTTGTATAACCTTTTTTCTTTAATTGTTAATAGCTCTACCGAATTAACACTGCTTTTTAGTCTTTCATCATAAAGATAACATTCGGAACAAAGTAAATAATATAAAATTCATTTTGAAAAATCTCACAATTCAATTCAATTTAAATACATGTACATGTAAAGAGTAAACATTAAAACCACTAAATAAGTCTAAACTGTTAATGAGGGCTCTAAGGTCAAATTTAATTTTGTGTTGCGCTCATTTTGGAATAGTTTGAGCCTTTATGAAAGTGGGGAAAATAATTACAATCTCTTACCTCACATTAAAACGATATAAAATGCCATTTTATTTGATACCTTTCTAGTGCAAAATTTGTAAACATCCAAACACACCATAGGTGTCTCATTATAAATACTGGTCTGTACATTTGTAAACGGGGATTTTTTTAGATTATTCCCGGATCTCCATGGTATTCCATCAGAATTGCTTTTAACTTTTGACCAACGTAAAGGTCCTGTATGAAATGTACAGACCCATTTATTGTTGTAAGCTCTACTGACGTCATGTTTCAAATTTTGTTCTGAATGAGTATAAAATAAAACAACACTTACACCATTTAATGTAAAGTTAGAGCCTTTTTCATATTTGTTCTACTTTCATAAAGACTCTAATGTATTTTAAGCACCTCTTGAAGCGTTTTCTGCCATACGAAGCAAGTGAACAGTTCAGTGCTAATACAAAATCAACAGCAACTGCACAATTGCAACTTCAGTGTAAATGGTCAACAAAAAACCAATGCACCATTTAAACTGGTCACTTCAAATGCAAAATCATCAGCACCATGCCACACCTTGTGGAATATGAGACCCAACTTAATAACTGTGAACAACTCATTATCTTGAGCTTAGTAAATGATGGTTTGATATTATTTCCAATGTTGCGGCCTGATGAGATGTGTGTGGATGGCCACTAAAAGTTTATTCAATAAGAATGGCATGAATGAATATAACCTTTTTTTTTTTAATGAAATTGAAAGAAGAAAAAAAACGTATATTTTTTATTTATCAATCCAATAACCAACCCCCTCACCTTTAAACCTAGTGTATGGTACACATCACCACCTTTTTTTTAGACAATTTCGTACAAAATCATACACTTTGGCAAATAAGTGTTTTGACACATTTTGGTAACACCTACAATTTCTTTAAATTGCCATTTTTTTCTAATTTAAGTAAACACTGGCACAGTGCCTAAACTAAACAAGGCCCAATTTCATGGCTCCTGTTTACCGTAAGCAGAGAATTCTGTGCTTTTGTCAAGCAATATGTCATGGGTTAGTGTGGAATTCTTGCTTGTGCGCTTGCGCACTTCGCGTAACTAAGGATTCCTTGCTTACTGTACGCAGCTACCACATACATTCCGGAGCATTGTGTTCGTAAGCGCAGAATGCCGATGTAAGCAGAGCCATTAAATTGGGACCAGGTGCTTTGGCTTTTGAGTTATTACAATGAGACAATCTGTTTGACCTATAGATACCTATAGAAACGTTTACATTTTTCATAAACTGCCAATTTCATGTATGCATTGGTTTGTACATGTCAACAGATTTGCATGATTTAAAATCTTTACTTTTTTATGGTTTAAAATGTAAAAGATAAAGTGACAATCAGTCTCTGAGACAACAATTGAAAAATAAACTTCTCAAAAAAAAAGTGTAGAAAATTTCTTTAATCCCCGATGTTTGGGTTAATTGTGACCTGTTCATGTCATGTCGCATATAAGTTAATGTTACAAATGTAGTCTTATTCTGAAAGAGAATGAAGAAGCTTTCCATTAATTTGCAACATGACATGAACTGGTCACAAGTAACTGAAATATAAGCAATTGGAAAAAAATTCCAAACTTTGTTTAAGGAGTTTAGTACAACTTTAACCTGGTTTTCTCTGAACATTCATGAACGTTTTGATGCAGTGGCTTAGTTGTCTCTTTATGAAAATGTTGAAAACCACCTCTGGTGGTTGTCTACTCATCGGGTACGTGGGTCATTCTAAAAATATGGGGCCAATGCATAATTATTTTTATTTCACTTATTGTAGTTACTATTTCTAGTTTTATTTGGTGGGGATACCTGATAAGTTTAGTTTCAAACACACACTAATAAGCATGCATACTTTTCACATACGGTCAAAAATTACCAGCACAGACAAAACAAAATGGTGACATGTTTCACACATGAAACTTGTTGTTTTACTTATTGTTCTTGATCTGAGAGTTTTCATTGAAAATGGCTGAATCATTGTCTACCAATCATTTTACTTGTTACCTTTTGAGATATAAGAGACATTCAATGAAAACTTACTGATTTATGCCAAAAATAAGTCACACGTTCACCTGTAACACGACACCATCATTTTGTGTCTTTGTTATGGTCTGATGAACATTTTTTGACCTTGTATGAAGAAAAACAATCTGATTTGAAATTTACATTTAATCTAACAGCTATCCACCCCATTTTGAAATACATAGCGTATAGAAAGTACCTTATCTTTAAAGATAAATAACCATGTCACACTTAGCTCCCTTATTTATACAATGAGCCTAGAACACTACAACCGGTTTACTGTTTTTTTAACACACTGCTTGCCATGAGCTCACTGGCTCCTATTTAATTTTGGCATTCTTTATGCCAATATTGTAGAAAAAATATTCCAGAAAGGAATCAAAAAGACCGCAGCTCACAGGCATATTCCAAGTTGAATACGTAGTGCTATAGCCACAGTGATGTCTTCATTCTCACAGGAGAGGGCCTCCTGGTCAGCTATGATGAAAATCTGTGATGGTGCCCCAGTAGTTCCCAGGCAAAGTGGATATGGCTGTGTCATATCTTGTCCCCATAGCTCTCGTTCTCTTATGTATGCTGATACATTAGTACTAACCTGAAAATGAAATGTTTTCATATTTAGGGGGAAATGCCATTTGAGACCAAGGATGACGTCATCGCAGGGTTTGAGCAGACTGAGACGATAGCCGAGGTCTGCTGGCCCTACGATGACGTCATCCGCGGTCTCAAATGCCATTTGAGACCGGTCACCTTTGCTTTTTCCCCCATTCCTAAATATATAATTTTTAAGGTGAAAATATAGAAGAAAAAAAACAATTTATTTTGATCACTTTTCATATCTTCCTAACACTCATTGTGACGTCATTTAGCTAAACGTTTCTTCATTTTTTGTTGCGACGACCAACTAGTCGAAGATCTGATTCTACAGATTAAAGTTATTCGCCAAACTTAATGAAACAAAAAACATGTTTGTTCTCAAACATCTTTTTCCATATTACTCTTGTACGACTGCAAGAAGCGGTTCGTTGTTTTCAAACAATGATAAATAAAATCTACATTAAAATGGGAAGGTCATAGGTTATCGGGTTTTGACGTCGGACACTTAAAACTGAAACGCGAAACCGGCTAGCACTCTGAACATTTAGAACAAAGTTGAAAAACAATGTCTTGGAAAAGTATAAGCAGCCATAGGTGAAGTAGGGTTCAAGGTGAGACTCGAATGATAAACGTAGGTTTATTTTTAGGCCACTTCTGAAAAAATTTAGAAAGTATGCGAACGTCGAATTTAGATTTCATTGGAGTAACGCTAGTTGGCTGCTCATTTGTTTTGTGACCAAACAAACTAGGGGTCTGCTCATGTTAATGTGCCCAAAATAGCTTAAACAGTATTTCAGGTATCACAGCGCAAAAATAAAACATAGCCAAGTTGAGATTTGTCCATGTGTGGAATGCATCCACCTTGTTCTAGCTCCCATAGCATACACTTCTTGGTCAATTTTTTGTATCTATTCCAGATCAGCAAAATGTTGACGGAAAAAGTTGCCGTTACAAAATGACCATTTAAAAAAAGTTATTATATTTTTTTAATAAAGAAACTAAAGATCTACTTTCTCATCCATGTTAACGTGCATGACAAGTACTCTTGCATCATATACTTTTTGTACATTTTTACCGTCAACGTTTTGCACAGTAACATTGTTGATCTCGTTGTTTTGGACATGACATTTTCCATCAATATTTGCATGCTTCTTTCCTGGGTTCATGGAATAAAAGACTAATCAATTTGAACAATTATTCTAATTATTACCAAGAATGAAGTTATAACTACAAAAATAAATTCATTTTACCTTCCCAAACTTACAACTTGTCTTGAAGCTGTTTGTGAAGACCTTTTTAATTTTCCGTCAACAAAAATGTAATGTCCGAAACAACGACTCGAATTTCACCTATGGAAAGAAAGAAATGTAATGAAAACTAATTGATAATATCGCCCTATGATGGTCATAGATGCATGTACATTTTTTCCTTTTTTAATGCTACGTTGATTTTTGTGCAAATAAACAATAAATTATGTTTTGTACATCACTACATGTTGTATACATCACATACATGTATGTAGTGACAATGACTCATTGGCAAGATACATGAATTATGTAATTATATACTAACAGTTTATCAATGTTTTGGCACAGCATTCACATAAAAGGGGTTACCAAACCCAACTCTGCTCTGACAACCTTATTGTGACTTAAACGTGAGCAAACACTGTAATGTCTCGGAATCAATCACCCCCAAAAATACAAATTATCAACTTGTTTATCCAGCTGTCATAAGTCTTACCCAACTATCATATTTCCCTAATCGCCTAACCTGTCATCTGGTAACAGCATAACTGCATAGCATAACTTGACAGCAGAACCAAGTAAGTACCTTTCATTTACATTTAACCTTAAGAGGCCAAAAAGTACTCACCAAATGAAATCCAATTATTTCAGCTTTTATTTAACCCTTATTCTATCAATCAATTTAACATCGTGATGGATTTTGACATGCACTTTTCAAAAATTAATTGGTTGATTTAACATCATCATATAAACATAATCCCGATATCATTTTAAAGTACTCAAATACTTCTTTCAGAAAATTATACACTTTTATGGGGGTCACATTACAAATTTCTTCTGAAAATGAGGTTAAAAATAGAGCAAATTTAAAAATGCTCAAAATTGAGATAAAATGGATTTCTTCAAAGAAATTTTGAAATAACTTCTAAGGACATTTTTTCCTTCAAAATAAAAAAAGAGCTTAGACCTTATATTTTCGATTTCTGGTAGAAAATTTCCGGCAATTTTTAGTATTCTATTTTTAAGAAATCGTAGCACTGAAAATTAAGATCAGTATTATTAAAAAGGGGAGCTTGATAACGAATCCAAAAATATATTTCATAATCTTGTATTTGTATTCAGCATTCACAAGGAATTAGGCCTATTTAAACATTGACCTTTTCATTGACCGATTTTGAGGGAAATTGATTATTTTGCATATTTTTGTCCTTTTTTTTATTTTTTATTTAAACTTACGCTACGGGCGCTTTAATTTACTACTATGACGTCACATGTAAGCAAACTTTAGTTGTGAATGAGACCTCATGAATTATGATTAAATGACATCATTTCGAATTTGACCTCCGACAACAACATACACTGTGTACATTTTAACCTTACACACACTGGCAGTAAGTACGAAGCTGACAGAATCTTCAACCGTCTTTTTATGACGTCAATTCTCGTTTCTTTCCGTAAAAAACGCCTCACGAGCTTTCCAGAGTACGTTCAAAGTTTTAAAGAATGCCATCGGGGCTACAACATTTTAACTTGGGTGATATGTTTTAGATTATTTGAGGACAAAAATTAAGATAATACTTATTAAGTACAATTATATAATCTAAACATTTCTTGTATTTTAATGATTTGTTTACGCACACAGTTTTTTTACCAAAACTATTTAATAAAATTATATGAAGAAAAAAATATTGTCAGCAAAAAAACAGCTTACAGTTTAGAACATTTTAAAACTTATTTGCGGACGCTGGATGATTAATCACAAACTTGCGGTGAATATGAATCTCGGATAATTTTATTCCGTCGTGGTGCTAAATAGGTAAATGTTTAGGAGAAGTTTTAGGGAAAAGTTTATTATTTAGACTAATTGATACAAGAATATCTAAAAAGTAAGATATTTTTCAATTATCAGTCTTCTACAATGTATTTTTTTATTTTATTATAGGAATTGTATCTAATCTATAACAACCCTTGTACAGCAACCCCAATGTCAACCCGTACTGAGGGATGTGTATAATAACTAGGTTTTCTAGGGGCCCCCGGTGTCGTAGGGGTGGGCCAGTGGCAGGGGTACTGCGGGAACCTCCCCCATGAAGCTTTCCGAGAGGGCACCGAGTTCTCAAAAAGGCGCCAAAATCGTCCTGAGAACATATCTTTAGGGGGAAAAAAATGGGTTGTTCAATAATTCTTTAGAAATATATTTGTTAATTTCTTATTAATATAATTCAATAATATATTTCATTTTTGCAGTCCAAAAGCGCATAATTCTTCCACAGAAAAGACAAAACTTTCCGAGGACTTCGCTTAGTCGCCCCTGAACCCCACCGTGTAGCTATAAATGCGAAAGGAGGAAGGAGGGGGGGGGGGGGGGGTGGAGGGGCTGGGGCGACCTCTACTTAAAAAAATCTTCAAGTTGTACCGCACCAAATTAAATTATCTAATCATTTTTTTAAACTGATTTTAGTGTGTGTATTCGACATGATTTTTCTGATACACAAATTACGAGAAACACAGAAATTCCAGGGCTTCGCCTCCTGGGCCCCTACCTGGGGCTTCGACCATGGACCTTATGCCGGCCGTATAGCGTACCTAGTATGGTCAATGAGCTATATTAATAGATATAGCCTATGCCCCATGCATGCTTTAAAGCTCTGTCGACTTCGTCAACTAAATTAACTCGATAAATGTATCTGCCATCTAAACTGCATGCCTGAAGGGCATACTAGGAAGGGCCACGTCTCGGGGAGGGGCGGTTGCAAGTGGACAAATTGCACTGGTTCTATCACAAAGGGGTGGGGTGGAGTGGGGCCTGGTGTCCTAGGGCAAAAAAAAACGTTTGCCGTTTAGATTGCAGAGTCAAGAGTTGAAAGGGTGTTTCAAGGATTGTAGTTTGCCATCTGCAATTCATAATCGTGGACGTTAAACTATGTCTGTTTGTAAACAGGCATCATAAGCGTCACGCCATAGGCGGTGCAAGGGATGCATTTATCATGCTCATCATCATCATCACCATGCTCATCATTGTGTTTGGTTTTCGTAATAAAAAATATGTATATTTATATGTATAATTAAAAGGATTTTCATTTTTGCCCCTAATAATGTTTTTCCCCTCCAACTATAGCATATTACATCCGCATATATATCAGTCTGGTCCACACTCCCGAACGGGAGATCGTTGATCTGAAGATTTATGCCATTATAACCCACAATGCATCTTTCCAAATTCAACTCGCTCTAAAGAAATACATACAACGGTGATTCAGAAACAGGTTTAGGCCAAAAGTACGAAATTGAATGAGAAATGTTCAAATTGTATTGGTGTAGCAGAACGATGAATTATTTTCTCCATTTTCACCAGCGCAAATTTGACTTTCACCAGGGAATTCTAACGTAAACTTTAAAAATTGATTTAAATATTTTTTTTAAGAGAAGATTTTAACAATTTATTCACCAGTAAAAGCTCAAATTATACAGAAATATTAATACCAATTATCATTTCCGAAATATAGAATTTTAGAATTACAGAATTTGACAAGCAAAACTTTTTTTTTTTACAGTATTAGCAACAATTTGAATTCAATTTATGGTCACTGCGCATGTCTCAATCTCCCAATCGGCAGATCTCCCGATCGAGAGCGTGGTAGGGACTGTATATGGCATTAATTGTCAGCTTGGCGTCACGGTTGCGAGTTTCTGTTTGCAGAATAGTTGAATGCATGAATAGTTGAATACAAAGACATTAAAGAATTAGTTCAGTCACTCCAAGCAAGTTTATCCTACATGAACTGATGAAAGGATTTTAACAGAAACACAATAGCGAAAAAACTACTTAAGTATTTTATTCCGTTAATGAGAAATTATGTGTTATCTGTAAACAAATGACTGAACTAACAGTTATCGTGCAATTTTATGGCCAATCTGCTAGGAATTTTTCCTGAATTCATTTTTCTTTTTCCTGTTTGAGAAAATGTTGAATTTTCTTGCTTTTGTTTCAAATGATCGCTCTATGACAATCTGGTTGCCATCCTTGCGCAAATAGCGCGCATTCTGTGTACTTATGGTAGGATATGATAATAGTGCCATGGAGTTAAGCTATATGCTCAATGACGTTTTACCAAAAAGTCATTGACTTCTTCTTTTGACTTCTTATCCAATTATTGGATAGCAATATAAAGAAAATGTTCAACAATGGTTGAAAGTAAAACTCACTCGACAAGAAAGTGATATTCATTAAAGACATGGCTCACGTGATGGCTGATCACTACCAATTCCTCCCGTCGAACCTTGCTTACCGACATACCTTTCTCATCAGACATCCGAATCTTATGTGGCAATCTTTTCATAACTTGATGGCAAAAGGTATGGGAAGAACGGAAATAAACCTATTAGAAGATACTCCAATGTTTGACACAATCAATATATATAAACATACATACGATCTATGGAAACATGTTCAGAGTAACATGGATCATAACGCTATAATAATTGATGGCGCCGAGTTGGCGAAGTATCCTGAAAAGCTTTTGCCAAAATATTTTAATGCTCTTGGTATTCCCTACAAAGAGAGTTACCTTCGATGGCCAGAAAGCTCTGATATTGTAAGGGAGTGGAAAGCTTCGTATGAAGCACTGGTCATACCAATACAATCTGAGGCCATTAAATCCGCGTTGGAGAGCTCTAAATTCCGCCCTACACCTCCGCGAAAAATTAGTCGAGAAGAAATGAGTGATGATTTTATCAAATGCATGGAAGCATCTATACCATATTACGAGGAAATGTATGCGCAAAGAATAAAACCGTAGTCTTGTAGAAATGTAACTGGAATTGTCATAATATGATCAATGTGGGACTATGGGAACATCCAATACGTACAATCCAGTATCAGGCTCCTAATTTAGAAATGAAATCGTTGTTGAATTTTTGGCGCATATAATGACCTGATGTCACAGCTAGTCTGCGCTCAGTCATATCTTCATATTTTTATAGAAAATCTATAAACTTGAAGCTAAATATCTTTTTAACTACTCAACGGAATTAGATTTTCGAACACTTTCTTCCCCAATCTGCACTTTTGTTTATAACGCATAGCAATCAATCGCGTGCTTTGTTTTCTCGTATAATAGACAAGATGGAGATTTACCTATTGAAGGTGTGAGCCATGTTTTGAATAAATAAGAAGATACAAAGTATCAGATAATTGTAAGCAGTTCAGTTTTTCTTTTTGACGAACAAGTATATCATGTGAGGAAAGATGCTGGTGGAGTCCATTCGAAGGAGTAAAAGAGGGTTCTGAACTCCCAATTGCTTCCTAGAAGAGCTGATCCTTTACTTGTGTTTAATGTCTTTATATTTATATATTCATTTCATTTTCGGTTTTTGTTTTAATCAGAGTGAATCAATACAATTTTATAACCATTTTCTTTGAGTTTGTTTTGAAGTTTTACAAAAACAAACTAATTTATCCTAGTCAATTTGAGATGGCTGTTGGTTTGTTTTGTACTCATGTATGTCGTAAAATTTGTGCCCAACCTCTTTTAGTTACTGTTTGCCAAGAAGCTATCAGGTGACATACGGAACCAACAGTTGGTTATAGCATGGAGGTACCACTTTCTAAAGTGGTACCTTTATGGTTAAATAACTGCCCAGTTTGTTTGCCCAGGTATTTTAGGAATGTGTGGTTTTTAAAAACATTAGACATATTGGCTACAATTCAGTACAATATAGGCAGGCCTAGCCACCAAATTTCACGTTTTGTGTTAGGACGACAAAGGTTTTCCCTGATGACTTAATATTATCTAGAATACCAAAAGTTACATAACATAACATATAAGAAAATGAAAGGAATCGAAGCTACTAAATTTTGATAAAGTGACTTTTATAATACGTTATCGTTAGCAGTGAATGGGGAAATCTGTGATTTGGGTGACTAAGTCGGTTCCGGTTTCCCGCAGGCCCCTAGCTTGTTAAAAAAGCACATGAGAATATCGAGCTAGGCATACCTGAAATTGATGACCAATTCTAATTCGCGTTTTTTTTTTTTTTTGCCCTTTTTACATCTATGGATTTGAAGGTACTGTTGAATTGGGCAGTGCAAGGTCTATTTTGCATGACAGGAATGAGTGATTCCTCAGTTATATGGGAGGTTTGTGACTGTTATTTTGATTGCTTTGTTTAGTAACAATGGTGGTAAGTGCAGTCAATCATTGCTACACCATGAATAACGTTAGTGGAATAGAATTGAGTGAGGGATCAGCTTATAATAAATTAGCATGCATTTCCCGTTTTAAAAGATTTTTGCAAAATCATGACAAATTCTTTTAAATTGAATATAATCATTTTCATAGAATGCTTCTGTTTCTTTCATCAGATTAGAATTTGAAGGCTAACTTAGCACTGTTAAAAAAAATGTATGACTAACGTTAGGTGCCTGGGCTAAATGACTGTGGAGTTGGAGATTACAGCCACTGCATATGGGAATGTTTGGTTCACACGCTTGCGATTATCTCCTTAACTGTGTAAAACGCTCTGAAAAATCACATATATTTTCCACTCCAAACGTTATAATTAAAGAGTCTCATAATATTCTGTTCCATTTCAAATGGTATAGAGAGCTTGAATTCATTATGTATCGTTTGAGACCATTTTCATTTATTTATTCCAAAGCAAAGTACCGTACTTTGTAAACTATAAAAAAATCTTATTTTTCAATGGGAGCGCAAAGCAAATTTACAAGTTTATCGCCGCTTTGACCTTTGTAACTTATAAATGAAAGTATTTGGGAGTCCATTTCACACGGCCTGACAATTAACATATATCTATTTACCATATATATCTATTTACCATATATATCTATTTACCATATATATATATATATATATATATATATATATATATATATATATATATATATATATATATATATATATATATATATATATATATATATATATATATATATATATATATATATATATATATATATATATATATATATATATATATATATATATATATATATATATATATATATATATATATATATATATATATATATATATATATATATATATATATATAATTCAACGTTATTGGTGCAAAAAAAAAAGGCCCGTACTTTCCAACAAATAGAAATCGATGACAGAAAAAATTTCGCGTCCGCTTATGTATTCCTTTATTTTAATTCTGACATAATCTTAGCACGTCCGAGCGCGCTTTTTTTTTCTGCACTTCAAAATTGCCATTATAATTTTTTTTAGCCAATCATATACAAGAATGACGATGACGTAATTAAATATGAATATTTATATACAACTTATGACATATCGTCTCCCAAAATAATTTGGAACTTGGTAATTCCATGACTGCGAGTGAATAACATTACTTTGCCGGAAAACAATAAAAAAAAACCTGACACTACAGATATGGCACAATTTAAAATGTGCTACGAAGCGAATCCTCCTTGAAATATCGAGAAAGTAGTTAACAATATCTCGGTAAGTGGTGTTCTGAGTGAAGTTCTAGCGCTCGCTCCTTGTATGAAAATTAAGACATGATTTATAAAGTTGTACTTAAGCGACTTTTCCTTGCATTAAAGTTACAGCAGTGTTTGCACTATGGAGTATGGGAGTGACTATAGAATACCCTGCAAATTGAAAGCTCCCCTTTTTAAGGTAGAGTGCGTAGTCGTAGTGAGTTTCATTGTGTGTTTTATTAGGCCCTAACTTCCTAAGTCCCATTTTATTTTCCTTTTTGGACAAAAAGTTTCAAGTTTACACTGGGGAAGCGTGCAACATGCATCCTAGTTTCTAGATATGCCTTTGCAATTTGCACAAACATGACGTAATGACAGCCAAACACTAGAAATGGCTAGTTTAAAGTTTTAAATCTTAGTCATTGTCACTCAAATAATTTGACAGTTGCGAAATTTACTTTAAAAAAAAAAAATAATAATCGTAGCATATATATATATATATATATATACACAGCAGTTCAAATGGTGTCTGCCAACATATATGAATATGCAACGTTGAACGTCCCAATGCTTTATATGAATATTCATATTTAATTACGTCATTGTCATTCTTGTATATGATTGGCTGAAAAAAATCTGTAATGGCAATTCTGTCCTGCAGAAAAAAAAAGACGCCGCCCGAGCTGCATGGACTGTACTATTGTGTGCAGAAGGTTTTCCGTTGTTTGTGTATCGAAAACATGCTGTGAAGAGACAAATATGTCGAATTTGGGCTGATTTCCTTCCACTTTGAAGAGTTTTCTTGTGTAATTTGTTACCCTGAAATATATTTCTTATTATATGACTGTATTCATCAGAAAAAAAACTTGTTGTATAAATTGATATCTATTTATTATGTATCTGGAATAAACTTCTTTATATATTTTCTTATCACTGCATTCTTAAAATTGTTTTCTATTCAGCACAAGTACAGTTTTTCATACATTTTTTTAAAGAAAAATGAGTTTAAAAAAGTTTCTCATCAGTAATGCTTTGTCTAACAAACTTTTGAACTGAAGTTATGTGTGCATTAAATTTTATTTAATTTGTTTTGCTTCAAAGATATTTCATTCAAACCGGCTAGTTGTTAAATAAAATCTTGTCTAAAGTTCCATTCCACTTGGCCTACGTCCCACATGCGGCATGCTATTCCGTCAAACATGGCAAGCCGTCTCACCCTCTCCCTCATGCTGTACCAACCCTCTCCCATATGCCATCTAAGCCTCTGACGGTCTCTGCGTGTAAACTAAAAGTATTAAACTATTGTTTTAATGACATTCTTCTTAAAGCCAACCCGCATAATAATGGTACAATCCAAATCCTACCAAGTTTATTTATAGTTTTCCGTAACACATCACAGCTAGTTCCGCGAATTTTTTCATTATGAGCATTTTGAGGTAAAACATTCCCATATGCAAAGAATTCCACATTACTCCTAAACTTGAAGAAAATAGGCAAGGTTAATCCACGTCTCCGCACGGCAACAGCCGCAAAACTGCACCAGCATCATCTCTACGTCACACACGGTGTGAGATATTACATGCTTAGGGAATAGTGAACAAACAATGAACGCTGAATACGACTATCGCGTGTCATTTAGAAATACACACATTGTACATCGTGCGAGAGCAATGGAAATTTTAGACGCACTGCCAAAATATTAGTTTCCTTTCTTAATGAAAGTAAACCTGTAATGTTTGTTCAAGATCGAAAAAAAATAAGTTAATAAAACGTGCAATTTCCATTAATTATTTTATAATACACGTGTATTTAATATATAGCCTATACGTACATCCCTGAATCCGATGTCCGATCTTCTATGGTTAATCCATGACCACACATGATGATTTATGAGTTAAACCTTAAGTTACACATGAATTATATGGTGGTATATGAGATGTGTGTACCTTGGTGATCAGCTCGGCTACGCGTCCCCAGACATAATCATACTTTTTCTCATCCCTGCACATGTCATTTTTTGAGCTGTGGTGTAAGTTCATCATACTTTGCAGCATATATTGCATGCGTCCTTAAAATACTATGAGCCTAGACCTGACCCACATCGGTGATCCTTTAAAAGCTATAGAGAGGGGTGGGGAGGGGGTGGTGGGATTAAAGATTTGTTGTATAGACTTATCGAGCACAAACCACATGTCAACTGCCGTTCCCTTTTAATGGGAAGCTGAGCCACGGCCTCAATTGTTTGTATCATTGTGAATTCTGATCCAAAGAGCATTTTGGTCATGGGTGCAAGCAGGCAAGAGAAGGGCAATTTATTCTCAAGGGATTGGCAAAATCCTATAAATGGGACAAAATATGTCACTTCACATACTTTGCTGGGGGCATAGCGATCTCGTGGGGAGGTGACCCCCATAGCGCCGCCAATTTCAAAGAGAAGTGTAACAAAAGTGAACAGAAGTGCCTAACAAAACCTTGAGCAAACGACATGTATTCATATTTAATATAATTTCCAATGCAGGCAGCTTGGTTGAGGTCACAAAACACAATCAATACAAATATAAATCACTGCCATTTCATTATAAAATTGATGTTGTGGATAATTTTATAAATCAAAAAATCTAGCATTAAATACCATGTTATTGTTAAATGCATTGATATCAATTCTTCCGGTATATGAAGTCCATGTTATAGGTTTATATGATAAGAAAGGAAATCTTAATTATAGTTTTATCAATGCTTCAAGAACAAGTGATTTAAATTTGGGACGTATTGGAACAGGGGAAGGGCAGAAATTGAGGGTTGGGAATGTTTAGGATAAGGTCTGTCAAGACATACTTGAAATTTTCCAATAGAATGTGGTGAACAATTAATTCATTTCATGAAATGAAATTCAACAATCTATTTTCTGGACTCAAAGATACTTAAATCAAATTGTTTAAGGAATCAAAGAAAATGAGACAATAGGCTTCTGCCATGAATGGAAAATGAGTCTTGGACTGAACGAAACGCAATGCTTAGCCTGAATAAAACTGAGAACAATAGTACGGCCTTGAAAATAATCCAGCTAGAAGATAATCTTTAAGTGTTCAGAATGCAAATGATTATTAGGCCTACAGATTAAAACTTGAGGACGAATCTTGGTGGGCCTAGGATTTCTGAGGTAGATTATATTGAGTATAGGGATCAAAGGAACTCTTTTAGAATTATTCTAGGCATGTTGGAACTGCAATCTGTGCTCTACAGAGTGCTGATATAGTTTAACTTGTTATTTTTTAACAATTATAAAATAAAGATCTTAAAAAAGGAATGGCCAAATTTACTTAAAGTTATACCTTACCTCCCATGTTTTAAATATGCAATCTGGTCCATGACTAGTGAGCCTACACCTCAATACAATGCTGTTGCAATATTATGCAAGATCACCGAAACAACAAACTTTTACTTCCGATGGCTACCAACTTCTCTCCTTACCTTGTAAACACGAAAAATGTAGTCCTCGGTAATAAGGAGATGTTTCCGAATAAAATAGCTGCAAAATATACCGCGTGTTGACGTGCAAATACGCAGAAGAAAATAGAAGACAAACTATGTCGAATTCCGTCAACAAAGATTTATTCAAATACAAAATATTCGGGCTTCCTAAGCCCTTCCTCAGTGTAGACATTCAACACGCAACTCTTAAGTTAAAACTTGATATATATTAATATATATTAAGATATGTATATATATATATATATATATATATATATATATATATATATATATATATATATATATATATATATATATATATATATATATATATATATATATATATATATATATATATATATATATATATATATATATATATATATATATATATATAAATATATATATATATATATAAATATATTTATATATAAATATATTTATATATAAATATATATGTATATATATATAAATATATACATACATACATATATATATATATATATATATATATATATATATATATATATATATATATATATATATATATATATATATATATATATATATATATAAATATATATATGAATATAAATATAAATATATATATATATATATATATATATATATATATTTATATATATATATATATATATATATATATATATATATATATGTATATATATATATATATATATATATATATATATATATATATATATATATATATATATATATATATATGTGTATATATATATATATATATATATATATATATATGTATGTATATATAGAGATATATATATATATATATATCTATATTTATACATATAAATATAAATATCTATATATGTATATGTATATTAATATATATATATATATATATAGATATATATATATATATATATATATATATATATATATATATATATATATATACATACATATATATATATATATATATATATATATATATATATATATATATATATATATATATATATATATATATATATATATATATATATATATATGTTTTATATATTTTGAACTTTTCAGACGCCAAGAGGCGATATCAATATAATTAATTATGATTTCTTAGAGTTTTCTACTTACTCCACGACCCACAGCTCGACGTTACTGAGCTGCAGGGGACTGAGGCAGTAGTCTACTTTGTTAAGTTACTTTGACTTAGCCCAGGCTTGACGCTACTGAGTTGGTAAGTTCGTGTGCTGAGGTTTGTCATACCTAAGTTATTTCTGACACTACTTTGATCGGCCTAGAATATTACGGCTCGCAAAGTTGAAGCATTAGATTACTCCTACGGGTCAATACGGCTCCGGTGATCGGTTTCGTACGGCTCAACGGCTTGTTTTCACGGCCCCGCACGGGTCCGTGAAACAGATCTACGGCCCCATATGGGTCCGTTGGACGACCCCGTACGGGTCCATACGGGTCGTTACTAAAGTTTTACGGGTCCATTGCACGACTCCATACGGGTCCGTCGCAAAGTTTTACGGGTCCATTGCACGGCTTCGTACAGGCCCATACGGCTCCGTGCCTAGGCTTTACGGGTCAATACGGCTCCGGTGAATGGGTCTGTATGGCTCCATAGTTTGGAAAGGGTTAAAGTACAACGTATGATAAACCGGACACAGACCCACTAGCTACGAAGCTATGTGGTCAGGTGATAAGGAAACAATCTTCACAAGAACCGAACCGGCAGAGTTAACGTGGCAGAGAGCGGTCGACGCTCCTTCCCCACTGCACACAGAGCGAGGTTCTCTTCCTCACGAGAGTGAGGAAAGGGCAAGGGCAGCCCTTTTGACCCACCCCCGGTGTTTTCATTGACGGGCGGTCCGTTCGGGGGCGTTTGGGGAAATTCTTGAAGGCGCTGGAGAACTCACTACAGACAAGTGGGTGCTGACAACCATTCGGCAGAGTTACCGTCTGGAGTTCACAAGCTCCCTGCCTCAAGAGGGAGTCTTTCGCCCCACCTCCACTCCTGGTTTGGGAAACTACGCCAGGTTGTTGAGGACAGAGATCGGGGAACTGTTGGCAAAGAACGCCATCGCCTTCATCTTGAACTCACTTAAACCCAGGACCCTTGTTATGTCTACGTTCTTCCTGGCCCCCAAGAAGGTTAACAAGTGGCGCCCATTCATCAACCTAAACCACTCAACGTGTTCATTCGTCCCTTGAAGTTCAAGATGGAAATCTTTTACTCCATCCTCCCTTAGTTGACTAAGGGCCTGTGGGCCACCTCGGTTAACCTCTCAGACGCGTATCTGCATATGCCCATGCACGAAGAACACAGCGTTTTTTGTCGTTCCAGTTGAGGGAGCAAAGTACACGTTCAGGGCGCTACCCTTCGGGCTATTGACTGTCCGCAGGATCTTTCCCCCAGATTACCAGGGTTCTAGCAGTTTTTCTACGAAAGCAAGGCATCAGAATCTTTGGCTTGTCGTTGCGGTAGACGCAGCCATTGTCGCAGAACACACAAGCGTAGTCATAAAAGGGCTCGGTACTTAGGGTGGGTTATCAATCTCGCAAAGTCCAGTCTAGTTCCTTCCCAGACTTCCATTTTTCTGGGAGAAGTCCTGGATTTCATACAGGGTCATATACAAGCGACAGGGGAACGCATCCAAGCCGTGAAGGCGGGTGCCGACGTCCTCTTCTCTCAACCGGCGTCGCCGGCAAGAGCGTAGCTGGTATTCTTAGGATACCTGGCCAGTCTAGTAGATGTAGTCCCTATGTGCAGATTTCACATGCGGGATCTACAATTTCACCCACTGGATTATTTCGTCCCATCCAGGAGGGACCTCAGTGTTCCACATCTTGTGGTGGTGCAACCACCAACTACCACCTGTTACAGGGAGCTGTTTATCTACACACCAAACCTTTAGTGTCAGTGGTGACAGACGCGTCTTTGACGGAGTGCGGAGCGCATTTAGCGTGGTCCCAAGTCGCAGGACTTTGGACGGACACTTGGTGCGGACAGCACATCAATTTGCGCCGGGCTCTTGTTCACTTTCTACCACAGGTACGGAACAAGACGGTTCTCATACGCACCGCCAACACCACAGTAGTAGCGTATATCAACAGGCAGGGGCACGTGGTTTAGGAGACTCTTGATCCTTGCCAATTTCCTTCTGTATTGGTGCATGACGAACAAGGTCAACCTCCAGGCGGTCCGCCTGCCAGGCAAGGAGAACACTATCGCAGATATGCTATCTCGCCTACAAAGAGCCCCCAAAGAATGGGCCCTCCTTCCGCAGGTGGTCGAGGCGATCTGGTTGACTTTCAGGCTCCCAGGCGTAGATCTATTCGCGTCCGTGGACAACCACAAGCTACCGACTTTTTGCGCTCTGACACCTGACCCGAGGGTCTGGAGGGTCGACGCATTCACAATCAGGTGAACCCACTTCGTGGGCTACGCCTTCCCACCGTTCGTGCTGGTTCCGAGAGTACTGGCCAAGGTGACGTACGATCAGTGTCATATGTTGCTTCTGGTAGCTCCCAATGGGCCCGGCCGACTGTCAGACTGTGGTTCCTCAGCTGCTCAATCTAATCACCGGTTTCCCGTACAAGCTTCCAGTCACGGACGACTTGATCTCATTCCCGAGCTACGGCAAACTGCACCACAATCCAAGAGCACTCCATTTGACTGTGTGATCTCTATTTACAAATCCTTTGTGCTGCCTTTCAGAGGAAGCTACCCAAGTGGCAGCTTAAAGTCGGAGACCTTCCACTTTGGAGATGTATTCCCTGACTCGGGATGTTCCGAGGCTGGTGTCAGAATAGATCGGTTTCTCCGCATACAGCGCCCTTGGTGACGTAGCAGACTTCTTGTTGAGTCACTTTAATCTGAATAAATCCATCAATACAGTCAAGGGGTTTCAGACAGCCATAGCAGCTATCCACCGGGGCTTTCCAGATGGATCGACCGTCATAGACGCACGACCTCTGGAAGGATTGCTTAAAGGAATATTCTTACAAAGGCCTCCAGCTCAGAACCTGGCTCCCCCATGAGACATGCAGGTAGTTCTCGAGACACTCGCACGAGCTCCGTTCGAGCCACTTTCTGAGTGTCCGTTTAAGGAACGGACGATCAAAACGGGTTTTCTACACTCAGCAGTCTCTACCAGACGCAGAGGTGCCGTTCACGTGCTTTCGCTTAAAGAAAGTCACATTCACTTCAAATCTGGGGGCGTTTGACTCGTGCCCAATCCAGCTTTCTTGGCCAATAATCAAACTTTAGAGTTTCTACCGGAACCGATATTCCTTCCGTCGCTTTCCACGTTTTCTGACACATCCAAGGACAAGGCCTGATACCCTGTTCGGTATCTCAAACATATCAAACGTACGCAATCCTTACGGAACAACGTTAACACCTTAATCGTGTCTTTACAAAAACCCACATCGCCCCGTTTAACGTGATACTATTTCGTAAATCGCTGTTCACAGAACAACCGATTAAGGCACATCAAGTACGAGGCATAGCCACTTCAATTGCGCTTTTTGGTGGAGTTCCCCTCAGCGAGATTCTTCGCGTTGCCATATGGAAAACACCAGCCTCGTTCGTCTCCGTATATCTGAAGGATATACCAGACTACCAAGGTGGAGTTGCAAAGGCCGTTCTTTCGAGAAGAGGACCATCCCTTTCTTGAGGTGAATATTCTTCTTCTTTTTTATTCACGTTATCTCTTTTGAGTTACAATTCTTCCGCCGTTATTTCTTTAATGTCTTAGTCGTTTACTAACGAATTTTGGCCGTTGTTTTGGCTCGTTTGATTCGTTTATTTTAGTAACAACTACTTTTTCCACTATTAAGGGATATTTTATTTTCATTTATTTTCACGAACGAGCCTTTGCCGTTGTTTAGGCAATTGTTTGTTCGTTGTTTTACGAACGAAACTTTATCGGACTTAGGCACTTTCTATTTCGTTTAGCTGTTTAGTTCGTACTAACAAAATTATGCCGCTATTCGAGCACTTTTTGTTTAGTTTATCTGCACGGACGGTTTTGTTTCCTTCGTGTTTAACTAACCCGCTCCGGTCCTCTGGCGAACCTGGTAAGTTTTACCATGACGTATTGGGCGTTGTTTACAGTTTGTTTATGTTCACTAACAGTTTTGGATGACTAATCTATGTTCTGTCAACGTTATACTTCGATTATTAGTAACAGGTTTTCTCATATTCCTTTGTTATGATTAGGAGTGGTTTACTGTGTGATAGTAATTCCTGTCTGGGGTTTTGTCTTCCTAAGAGGATAAGGAATCTAGTTCCTCAAATAGGATAGGATTTTAGTGCGAGTATTAGGACCAGCCTTTAGACAGTTAGAAAATTGGGCTTCGACCTGAACTCCCTTCCTTCCGATCCTCGGTTGCAGTCTGATTGCATATCATAAGGTATAACTTTAAAATAAATTTACCCCGCTAGGCGTAACGGAGATATTTACGAAAGTAATATCTTCCATGCGTTCTGGCCCGCCTGACCCTCTCGTTCAGGCCTCGCTGGAATGTTAATGAGGGATATTAGAGATATTATGGAGGTCAGGGCTGGGCTGGTTACTATGTTTTTACGGTCGGCTAGAAGTGCGTTAGAATCAGGTCATGGACCAGATTGCATATTCATAGTACGGAAGGTAAGTATAACTCTCGTAAATATCCTCGCTACGCTTAGTGGGGTAAATATCTGACCATTGTACGTAGTCAGCTCAAATTTGTTCTGATCTGACCACAGTGTAGTCAAATATCTCACAGTCATAGTCGTACCGCTGACCATCGTGCGTGGTCAGATCATATGTTTTCATTTGGTTGAAATGAAATACCGCGTGACCATTCGATTTATAACAGTTAAGGAGGATTTTGCTGCAAAAACACTTTAGGAGTAGAATTTAGATGCACTGAAAGAAAGTGGAATTATGTCCAGCTTTGTCAGCATTGATTCCCAGTACGTCTAGTGTAATTTTTCAAGCATAGGATTTTAAATTTAACCACGTTAGGATACGTTAAGGTCTTTTCGTGAGTGTATGTCTTTGAAACGCTTTTATAGAAAAGTACTAGCGAGCGCAGTAGCATTTAGGCCTATTTAGCACTCGTTGGCATTGCAACTTGAACACTCAACACCGTGCAGGGATGCCCCTAATTGCTATAAAAACACTTGGGATTTTAGCCACAGCTGTAGTAGGGTTGTTATACCATGTTGATCTTAATACCAATTCTTGTAACATTAACACTTTTTAGAAGATTCATATAGGCCTACTGAAAATAATGAGAAAACAAAATTTAACCTGAACTTTATGGGCATTTTACACAAATTAATGTAGAGCTTTTACTAAGTTTTACCTAATTTAAGTTTAAGTTGATGAAAGAATATTTGGCTTAATTGCAAAATACTGGGGAGCCAGCTCTACACTAAAAAAATACAAAACAATATCGATAAATCCCTTAATTAAAGGAAACGATACTGGTATATTCGCCAAAATGAACTATGGGTCATCCCGGGGCAAAGGTGGGGGCACTTCCATATATGAGGTATATATACATGTGCCGTCCGAGCTGTTGCTTTTTTTTTTTCTTCTTTAGATTTTGCGTAGTGCAGGTATCAAAAATCTAATCTACTGCTGGTCTCAAAAAAATTGTATATTTTCATACTACAGCTATAGGAAATCACTTATTTTGGTACTACAGGTATCAAAAATTACTTTTTTTATACTGCAGGTATCAAAATCATATACTGTCATACTGCAGTTACCGAAAAATATCTCATACTGCAGTTCAATTTTGAAATTCTGGGCGGTACATACCTACCACTTTAGTATGGAAGTGCCCCCTCCCCCACCCCCTTTTTCCCCCGGCGGGTCATTCTTAAAATAAAAATTTCGTGTGACAAGCGTGGAACCATCGGAGCTGCTCCAGAATGAATTCATGAAATTATGACAAATTTCCATCACAAGCGTGGAGCCGCGGAGCCACTTTGGGGAAAATTTATAAGTTCATGAATAGACCTTTGGATATTTTCATTCAAAAAGGTCTGGACAGCCACACCAGGAAAAGTCTGCTGGACTTTCCCCAACATAATTTCTTCTCATTCCGCGGAGCAATGGAGCCAAAACAGGGTATCGAGGGGACCTAAATATAACTATATCTTTTAAACAATCCGTGTAGCCAAACCAGGGGGTGTCAAGGGACTTGGATATGGTTGATTTATCATCTCTTCAAAATCTGTCATCATAATTATTCTTCATGAAGGTCCACGGAGCCGCTATAAGTATTCTACAATTACTTTGATTTGATTTGATTTTGAAAATTATGACAATACAATTTTGAGGGATTAGTTGGATGCCACCAGCAACTTGGAAATGGTGGTTCTGCGAAAAACATAGATATAAACTGCACTGGTAGAACTAAGGTGAACTAACGTTTTTTTTTGTTTGTTGAGTTCATGGGTTGAGATCATTGCTATTGTGAGCAATTGGAACAATATTAAAAGGTAAACGATGACCTCTCAACTGTGTTGTAACTCACTGTTCTTACATGAAATAATGGTATTGACATTTGTACGGATATTAACATTACTGGGATAGTATCGCATGTGGGAAGTCTATAAATCACCCCCACTAAGGAGATTTGGAGAATGGTTAACAGTTTCCATGGCAGGGTGGGCAAGTCTCCCATCTCCCATCTCTCCTGAATTGGTGACCTTCACACCGCGAAAAAGGACATCGTTAACCATCTCGCCGCCTCTTTCAGCAACATCTCGTCCTCGGCCAACTATTCCAATGCTTTCAAAACAAAAAAAAGATCGCGATGCAGCCCGGGGTATTACCCTTCCCTCCGACAACTCCGAGAGCTACAACACCCCTCTCACCCTTTCTGAATTAAACCTAGCCATCCACGATGCTGGCTGCACCTCCAAGGGCCCAGATAACATCCCCTACCAGTTCCTGAAACACCTCCCCAACAAGGTCACTACCCTACTCACCATCCTCAACCACATTTGGTCCTCATCCTCCCTTCCTTCTATCTGGATGACAGCTATTGTCACCCCCGTCCTTAAACCGGGGAAAGACAGTACCGACCCCTCCAGCTACCGCCCCATCGCCCTCACCTGCTGTCTTTGTAAAATTATGGAAAGGATCATTATTCAGAGACTAAACTGGTTCCTTGAGACCAACACAATCCTCTCCCCTCACCAAAACGGCTTCCGGAAACGTAACAATATCCTAGACCAGTTAATTACGCTCGACACCGCTATCCGGGAATCCTTTGCAAAAAAGGAACACCTCATTGACATCTTTTTCGACCTCGAGAAAGCTTTCGACACTACTTGGAAAGACGGCATTATCCGCAAACTTTACACCATCGGCCTCAGAGGCCATCTCCCCATATTTATTCAAAACTTCCTCTCGCCCACTCAGTTCCAAGTTCGTATTGACCACACTATCTCCAACACCTACCCCGAAGAAGAAGGCGTCCCCCAAGGCAGCATCCTCTCTCCCACTATCTTTAACCTGAGCATTAATGACATTGTGGACAACTTTGGTCCCAACATCAAACGTACCCTCTACGTGGACGACTTCACCATCTTCTACTCTTCCCTAGCTTTCCTCTTGTCAAAAATAGACTCCAATTTAGCCTCAACCAGCTGCAAGTCTGGTGCAACAATAACGGTTTTAAATTCTTTAAAGACAAGAGGGTCTGCATGCACTTCTGTCAGCTCAACAAACTCCACCGCAACCCGAGCCTCGTGCTCAATGGCAATCGCATCTTAAAAGTTGAACACACGAAGTTCCTGGGTTTAACTCTAGGCCCCAAGCTCTCCTACGAGCAACACATCACCAACCTGAAACTAAAATGCAACAGCTCCCTCAACATTCTTCGCCTCATCTCCAACACCACTTCGGGTGGGAATCGCCGTGCTCTGCTCAAAATCTTCAGGCTCACCATTCGTGCCAAGCTTGACTACGGCAATATTGTCTACTGTGTCTACCCCAATTTCTCCACCTTCTTTGATAGGACTAAAACCCTATCCCCTCCCTTCAGCTTACGCATTAAATCAGACCTCTTCCATCTCGGCATCAACCCCACCACTCTCGGCACCTTCTCCTGACCCACTTTTCTTCCTTGGGCCACCCCCTCCCTTCTGTCCACCTGGGCCTCTCCACTCATCACAAAGCTCAAACCCATCCTAACCTCTCTATCAATCTCCACAACCACCAACTCTCAAATTACACCTCTATCTATACTGATGGGTCCAAGGAGGGCAACAAGACAGCTGCTGCTGCCGTCATCCAAGACATCACCCTCAGTAGCAGACTTCCCGACTACTCATCCATCTTTTCAGCCGAGGCTAAGGCCATTCTCCTTGCCCTCAACTTTATTGAGTACTCCCCGCTCAGCCACTTTGTTATTTTTTCCAAATCAAAGGCTGTTCTTACTTCTTTACTCAATCTTAAATGGGATAACTTCACATGCCACCTCCTCCTCCGCAAATTCCTTTGAAATTCCTGATGAAATATTTATGGATTTTACAGCAGAAATGTATTCATACAAGCACCAGGAGAGTATGTAATCATGATACAGTACTTGTTTATTTATCCATGTTTATTCATACATATACATATACAGGTATTCCAGAGGCACTGACAATAATTTAGTACCCTTACAAAAAACCCAACCAAGGAAATGGTAGACCCTTAGTTTGCTTGGTTGTTTTTTATCAATAAAATACAGAAGGATTTTCCACCTTTTCTTTGGTTGTCTGACAAGAGCGCATCTGGAACTATTTCTCTGTTTTTCCATGTTTGACAACCATTGGTTGGTTGGACTAAAACGAAAACCTTTTCCAACGTTGTATTTGACACTCATTTCCCCTATTATACCTTTTCAACAAAAAACCACCATTTAGATGCCGTAACCGGCCGTCGGTTGGCGATGATGGTCAATGACTATGACATCAAGTGTACATGTATTGCATTAAACAAGTTATACAATGGATATATTTTTAAATCATTGTTCTGGTTGCCACATGGTGCCTAGGAGTGTCATATTGCATTTTATAAAACTATGATTGTTATTTTATCTTTTCAGTGGTTTCTTCTATTTTCCCTATCAGTGCTGCATTTAACTCTATACATGCCGAAAAGCTTCTCTTCAAGATGAATAACTTAGGCTATAAATGTTCAGTCTATTGCCCTTAAAATCACCAGAGTTTAAATAACTCACTGATGAAAACTTCCTTTCACAATCCAAAGCAATCCTCTGCCACAAGTTACATGCTTGGTTTGGCCTGACAGTAACCCTTCTTTTGTTTGCGAACAGTGTATAATAACTGATGCGTAAAATCACTAGCTTATCTGTGATGAGTTTCTTAATTGCTGCTTGCGGAGTTTAAAAGTCATACCCGCAGAAATGGAGGTTCTTGCGGGTGAAAAGACTGACAATATATAGCGAGAATTGGGCGTAATGCAAAGACCTACCCACACCCGGCACCTGAGTTAATCCTGAAAACTCAGGTAAGGCAATTACCAACCTGACTTCCTATTCAGTGTACTGTGTTTCCATTCCAAACAATGATTGTTTATTTGCCAACCCCATGCAAACCACAGTCAAGTAACCCATGGCTATTTGTGTGTATAAGACTTACAGAAGCCAGTGAAGAGGCACTTCTATGATTGAATCAGGGTACTTTTATGATTGAATCAGGGCACTTTTATGATTGAATCAGGGCACTTTTATGATTGAATCAGGGCAATTTTATGATTGAATCAGGGCACTTTTGTGATTGAATCAGGGCACTTTTGTGATCGAAACAGGGCACTTTTATGATTGAATCAGGGCACTTTTATGATTAAAATCACTCATCTGTGTTAAGTGTCTTAGTGGGAGAAATTTGTTTGCAAACCGGTGATAAAAATAGTTGTGCCTGAAGTGATGTGTGTAATAACTGTGAATGTTTAACGGACCATTTCTCCTAAGGAAAGATATTGCTTCATGAACTCGAATTTGTCCAAGTCAAGGTTGTTAATTAGCAATGAGTCCAATACAACAACATATACATCATCTCAGTGGTGTAGAGCAATTCATTGAATTAACAGAGTTAAAATTGCCCATTTTAGAGCATTATCAAACTTACGTACCTAATTAGCATAAACTGCACCATGTTTTGTGACCTCAGAATAGGAAAACTAGAAAATTGCTCATGTTAGCTTGTTGTTTTTCAGTCCTTTCCCTAAATATTTTGGATAGGAGAAGTTGGCTGTGAAAAACCTTTACCCCAGATTTAGCAGTAAAATGCAATTTGTGAACCTTTGATATTTTAAATTTGGGAGAAAAATATGAAGAATTACATCAAAAATGTTTAGCCGTACTCCGTTTCATACATCATCACTTTTGCAAATGCTGAAAATTATTACAAACTTTAAGTGCTATTAATTAGTGTAACTGTTCAAACACTGTTATGCTTAAATTGTAATTTTCTTTCATCTGAATAAGAATTCTCTAACCTGCATCCGTACACCTTTAAGGTTAATTAAAATGGGGATACCAAATTTGTTTGTAATGTCCTATTTTGACCTTAAACATGACCTTTTATTATCAGTTCTCTTGATATCAAAACTGCATCTCCGTCGGGGATCTCTATCCCCCTCATTTATTGGGGAAATTTGTTTTAATCTGTCGGTAAATAAACTAGAACATTTTGTCTGCAAGTAACATATATTAGGGAATGTTAGCCTCCTGACGGGGACTGTAGACCCCTTACTGCCTTATTCCAGTGGCAGTGAATAAGAACACAAAATTAGATCTAAATGTAATTCCGAAGTGTCTTCGGAGATTGTTTGAATTATTTTTGATAACATGATATCGAATATCCCTCGTTTTTAACCCAGCCGCACTCAAAGGTTTTTAATACTACTCTTAATCAAGTAATGTACAATACGCATTGTCAACAACATACAGACAAATTGATGCTTCACTGACTGTCAACTTTTAACAGCTAGTTTTGGTAGATCAGAGAATTGCCATTTAAATGGAAATTCTTTAGGTAGATCGTCCCAAGCGATTAAAGCCAAATCTGTTAACTATATATATATATATGTATATATGTATATATGTAAATATGTATATATGTATATATATATATATATATATATATATATATATATATATATATATATATATATATATATATATATATATATATATATATATATATATATATATATATATATATATATATATATATATATATATATATATATATATATATATATATATATATATATATATATATGTGTATATATGTATGTATATATATATATATATATATATATAATATATATATATGTATATATATATATATATATATATATATATATATATATATATTTATATGTATATATATATATATATATATATATATTTATATATATATATATATATATATATATATATTTATATATATATATATATATATATATATATATATATATATATATATATATATATATATATATATATATATATATATATATATATATATATATATATATATATATATATATATATATATATATATATATGTATATACTCAGTGGTACTAACGTTTTGAATGGGAATATACTATTAGCTCGATAAATTGACATTACAAATATTGTCAATAAATTAAATATACAAACAATTTTGTTTTGGAAAATATGAAATATACTTATCAATTGTTAACTTTGCACGCAATCCTTAGTATATGGAACATTTTTTGATAACAACAGTATTTGTTCTGTTCTGATGATTTATTGCCTTTTTTGAATCGGCAAAGACAGCGTCTTTGTTCTTCTGTTTGCGTTAAGTCTTATGCCCCTGTAGCTGAATTTTAAGTTTGTGTGAATTTCTGCTGGCGCCTCTTTTGAAATATTGTTTCTTTAAGATTTTGTCACCTTTTATGCTTTCATATTGTGTACGTGTGCGTCTTTCCCAGGCTTTTGCTATTCAAAAAAGGAGTGTTTAAGACTTTTGCAATTAATAGATAGTGACAGGTCAATAAACCTGAAGAATTAAAGTTAGTTTGAACATAATGTGTGGGCGGTGTCAAAAGTATATCATTGTACGCACATAATCTTACCCCCCAAAAAATAGTATACTGAGGGTATAGAAAATGATCGTTGAATTGATGATCACGAAAGGGCAGTCTCTATGCAGTTCTTCGTTAGGAACATTTCTTAATTAAAGGAACAGAAAGGTATTTGATCCCCCTCCCCCACCCGCCGGACCGCTTATGATGAATAATTGTTTTGTATTTTTCATGTTTCTGAATTATGGTTGCTCACCAAGCTAGCGTAACATGGAGGTGAGTGTAGGGGGAGGAGGGGGGGTTAGACCCCTAGAAAAAACTTATAGGGCTATTCCAATTTTGACTATTTCGTATGGCAAAAACATGATATTGGAGGGAAATGGTAGGAAAATTAATCTGGTTCTACCTCTATGTTTTTGTTTTCACAAAAAGAAATACTTTTGGGAAAGTATTATTTACTTATTTTGTTGTATATGTCAGTATGTATTATTAGATATTATGGTACAAATGCAGCACTAAGGTAAACATAGCAGTAGGACATTGAGGGGAGGGGGTACTGGGCGGGGCGGGGCATCCTATTTGCCATATCTCTGTCGGGCAAACTTATTCCGATAAAAGTTTGTATGTTTGCCAAACGAAAATGACAGAAATGAAAGAAAATTGAGGCAATATTGGCAAACAAAGAAATTTTCCGATTTCTAGCCCTAAGTTAAGGATTACATTGTTTGAAGTTGGACCGGGTGGACCAGGTGAATATAGGGAGGACAGGTTTGAGTGAGTGGCAGACTTTTTTCAACATAGAACAAAGTTGTGAAATGCTCTTGGCCTAAGAAACCCCAAAATAAACAGATAAATAAAGAATAAATTGCGTGTAAACCGTGCATAGAACCTTTTTTACAGTTTTTTAAACCAAATATGTCCGATAATATTTTGATAAAATTTTCTTAGAAGAAATTTCTTCTCTACTTGTTGGTAACCCAAATGCTTATCTTAGATTTTAAAAGTAGGATTTAAAATATTCTTCTTTTCACCAATTGAATTTTTAAACTTAGTTCTAGTGTCAAAAATAAAAATCTTTAGCTGTCAGAGCGTTGCCGGGTCCAGACCTCTGACAGCCTACCAGGCCTTCACCTATAGCTTTCTGAACATGGAGGTGGTTTATAGTTACATCACCTTCCTGTTTTGACTTTGCCCAAATTTCCTCAAGTTTTGAGGGGAAATTTTTCCTCTGCATACTTATAAATGGTAACCTAAATGCTAATTTGAGTAGATTTCGGCATTCAAAATTAAACTTTTCTTCTTTTCATCAATTGAAACATTTTGTTGATTTTAAGCCATTGTAAAAAAAAAATTGTAAAAAAATCTGTAGAGCTTTCGAAAACTTCACCCCTTGGACCTGGTGCCCCTACCAGGGCTTGCCATGAACCCAACAATTTTTCTGAAATTTTCTCAATCTTCAGGGGAAATTTTTCCTTTGCTAATTTAGAAATGGTAAGCCAAATGCTTATCTGAGTAGATTTTAACATCAGACTTCAAAATTGTCTTCTTTTCATTAGTTACACCCACAGCGCTCGAAGTCAAGTTAAACCCATGAGAAGGGGCGTAGAAAAGCTTGTGCGCATTATTTGTATAATGACTGGAAATATTCACGAGAGCGAGTTTCATTCTGTATTTAGGTATTGTTTAATTTGAAATACATTATGATGTAGCACACAACCCTTCCCCTCTTTAGAAATAGTTTATCGTGATAGGAGACTCATACATTTTTGTAGATTTGTTGGGACAAAAATAAAATCTGGCCCCACAATGTCAAATATCTTCCTACGCTGCTGTTATATATAGGCCTACATTGTTTATCTGGGGGGAAGATTTTAGCAAGGGAGGAAGGATAAAAACAATTTAAGTTTGAAAATTTTCTTTCCCCTCCGAAAAATCAAACAAAATTTTCCGAAAATAAAGGAAGTTGAATTATTTAACAAAAAAAGTTCCTTAAAAAGTTTATTGGAACAAAAGAAAGTAATAATTTGCTTTGCGGGGAATGATTATGCAGATATGATTAAATTAAAACTGAATCTAAAACTATTTGTCCCTGCGTTTGATACTTGCAGTTTGCCCCCACTAATCAAAAGTAGCCTGAAAACTTTAGTATTGTGACAATGTAGTTTCATCACACCCTTAGTAAGCCTATTAGTATTGTACCACATCAACTATTTTCAAGATTACACATGTTTATCTCATTTATGACCAGTATATATGAAGATATTCCACTTAAAAATTATTTGATTCAATTTTGTGTTTTAGTTAGGTTTGCCAACCATATTATTGCATATGACTTGGAGCCTAGTGTTATGTAATAGGCTAACTAAGAAGTAGTCTGCACAGTTGTAGTTCCAGAGAATATGTGCACGTGGCACGGCCGGGTCAGTGATAAATAGGTTTGAGTTTCAGATAGGAAGGAGGGGGGATGGGGGTCCGTGATTTGGGATTGGTTTTCAGGGGTGTGTGACGTAACTGCTAGTTTAAGTACGAATGGAATTATGTTGATCTAAGTATCTACCTACTGTGGTGTAGCGGTTATCATACCTGTCTACAGACCACGAGGCCCTGGGTTCAAGCCTGGGGTGGGTAGACACGCCAGTGCACCACAACTGGTTATCAAAGGCCGTGGACATTGACTTGGTTGTCGATGTTATGTCTGTCAGTACGTCGTACCTGTGTTCTCGTCCGGGTCGTATTAAGCGTTTCGTGATAGCATTGTTACTATCATAACCAAATACGCAGGCGACGACCCCGTCATTGTAATTGTGTGTTCACTCGTCGTCGTTGTTGATCTAAGTCCAGCACACATTCCCAGCCTGGTTTTGACTTTTTGAATGAATTACCAAATTCCCATCGATCGATGATACCCTTGGTTCGACTCAGTGGCTCCACGGACTTTTGGGATGAAATTATGCTTGATGGGAATTTTTCATGATCTCATACATACACCCGGAGCGTCTCCCATGGTTCCATGCTTGCGATGGGAATTTTTCATAATCCCATACGTAAGCTACATCCCAGAATGGCTCCACTGGCTGCTCCAAAGTGTCCACACTTGTCACAATTTGGTGAATATATTTGTAGTGTTTCCTTTGTCTCCTAATTATGAGTACGGAGCCAGCTCCACAGAGTTTTTAAGGGGTTGTGAGTTATTCTGCAATTAAGCGAGAGGAGGTGGTTCAGAGGGACTAAGATTCTGGGGGAGGGTTTTCTGCCAAAATAACGCATTTTCTGGAACTGCCTATTCCTACCCAGGTCCAATAGTCGACAGATAACTTGTATTTTGTCAAGTGATCATCTGAAATTGCATTGTCTTATGAAGTGAATGTTTTGAAAACTGGCTATATTATTTTGTAACAAGATTAGACAATTACAATTACTGTAGGCCTACATGTAGGTCCATATCAGTTAAGTTTCTATGATAGTTTTAACGGTCAGCTTCAAAATCTGTCTCAACTTTTCCCTGATTTTGCACCCAAGAGGTTCCAAAAATTCTTCTTCTTTTTTTCTTCAGGAAATGGACCTTTAAGGAATTCATCTTGCAATTTTTAGGTGTTTTATTCAGGCAAGAGATTTTAAATAAGAATCAAACTTCAACAAAGTTTGAGGTTTTTCCTATGCAGCAATTACAGTAATGGTTGCAAGGAATTGAAGGATTTCAAGATTTTCCAGCTTGGTTGTAGAAAGAGCTTGATATATACCTGTAAAATATTGTATGTTATAATTTTAGCATTTTATGTTTTGTTTGTAGTTAGCAGATCTTTCAAAGAAAAAATGTTCACTGTGTTACTTCATTTTTACTGCATACAGTGAAGAAATTTTCAAATAAGTTTGGAAATTGAATTGATATGACAAATACATTACAAAATTAAACTTCCAAACACGAAGCCCTTTAAACTGTTAATTGTTAAAAACCAGCCCAACTGTGACTTTGCTCATCTTTTTTCACTAAGTTTTATCGCTATCACATCCTAGTTTTGTTTTAAATTATTAAGAAATCATATTTATGTATTTTTTTGTGTACCTTTGTGTATGGTTTAGACTATATTGCTTAAACAAACAAGGTGATGAAGCATTTCTGCTGTATACAAATGTATGTAGCTTATGTGTTTCCCACGCCAACGTCAGGCTTTGTAGACGGGTATAATGTATGTAATAAAACTGCAAATAGGACTTATATCTCATACACCCTGAGCTCACTTGTAAATATTTAGCACAGAACTCAACTAAAACACACAACCGGCTGGACTCAAATTTCATAACCAGCTTGCTTGTAAATATTTATAGGAGAGCTGAACTTAAACACATGACTTGGGACCAAAATCTTACACCCAGGTCACTTATAATTATTTTGAGGAGAGCTGGACTTATACACGTGACTGGGACTTAAATCTTCCAACCATACAGCTCGCTAGTAAATATTGATAGGAGGGATGATCTTTATTAACACGGGAGCTAGCTTCCTAATATTTGCAAACTGATATCTAGTTGTCGAAAAAATAATAGTTCTACCACAATATAGGAGAATTGTGCTATTTCACATATTTGTTAGACTGACTTAGCGCCCTCCGAATACAAATCAGCCATTTTTGCCGAAAAGTGTTCTAAAAATGGATTTGAGAAATCCATTTTGAAATGAGAGTCTGTCTGTGATCAATGGCGGACTACTTAGCAGTTACATGTCACTTATGGAATAAGAGGCTATTTACCAATTTTCATGATACGTGGAGCTTAGAGATGCACTTCGGTTCTCAACATTGTGAACTATACAGCCGGCTATCTTGAAAATGATGTGGGTGAATTGAGCATGCATTTACAGAAGATTGTTATCATTGAAGGCGGTCAAGAGGCTTATACAGCCATAACAGTTAAAAAGAGATCATTTTGCCACATTTTCACCTGTCTTCTTATGGACCCAAACATGGACCATAGATTTGATGAAATAATTAAGCAGATTTTATAGCAGAACTGTATAAATACAGTATACATATTAAAAATGCATACTGTATACAAGCACCAGGAGAGTATTAAATCATGATAGAGTACTAGTTTATTCATCTATTGCATATTTCTTCATACATTTACAGATCTGGTATCCCAGAGACAATCACTGACAATCATTTGGTTTTGGATTATCTTGAACAACACTAGAATTTGCAGAATGGTATGGGAAGACTTATCATGCCAGGTATTAAACACATGTTAAATTACATATTTTCATAATTGCACATGCCACTTATATCCTTCTAGCTTTTGATGGTGGAGGTCATTTAGCTAAAATTTTAACCCATGCAGACTTTCCGAGAATTTAAATCTATGCAGTTGGTGAAACAAGATCCGGTGGTGAGGCGGAGGGGGTGGGGGGTGCACTTTGTCCCCGGGCCTCGGTTCCTATGTCAATGTCCTATATTAGACCTGCTTGAAAAATATTTTGCACAAATTTTTTGGATGTTTGATTTCACATTTATAATAAAAAAGGTGATCCACTTCCATTAAAGTATTTTTGAGGTTCACAGCGACAAATGGCAGATATAGAAAATAGTTATACTCCCCTTCCCCCCCCCCCGCCACATACACACACAATTAAGAAGGGGTGACAAATTCTGAGAGTATGATCAGAAGATGGGAATTCCTGTGAAAGGAGGGGGAGTTTTGGAGGTGGGGTGAGGTATGTAGAAAATCATTTTCTCAACCGGGGAGGGGGTATCGAAGACCAGTTCCTCAACCGGGGCCAATTAACCGGGGCCGGAGAATGGGTGTGTCTCAAAAAACTGTTCCTCAACAGGGTAGAGGAGGGGGAGGGATTGTCAAGAAAAGTAGTTTCTCAACCCAAAGCAAGCTCTGAATATTTTTGGAACTGCCCAGTATTGGTCACACCTCTGCATAAAATAAGTTTGGCCACTTCACATCAAAGACCTAACAACAATTTAATTACGGTCTGACCATGCACGAGAGCAAGAATTTCTACCCGTCGTGAGAGATTTATATTCCTTTTCCTATTTCCAGGTAAGGTATATCGTGTTAACTCTTTACAGAAGCATATTTACTTGCATAAGCGTATTGTAGAAATATCAGACCGTTTTACTTTCATGTAAATACTGAGTGGTAACCCACTAAACTGCTGTACTCACACACTGCACTAACTGTCCTATGTCAGCGATTTCCTGTTACATCGGCATGTGTCTTGCGGTTTTGTAAGGAATCTAAAAATATCGCACCATTTGCCACGCAAGAACCCTATCCTGGCATTTCTCAATTAACTCAATGTCCTTCTTCAGCCAAGGTGACTACATGACATAACGATATTCCAGGTTAGGTCGGATAACAGAAGCCTTAATCATGGAAGGAGATCTTATCAAAATATTTTTTCGTCAGACCATCTGTTGAGACTAAGTTTAAACTTACTCATTGAATATGCTGAACAATGAAATCATTCACTGAAAGGAAATCAAAGCAATCAGTTTTTTGGCCTAAGAAAACCAAATCAAGTGGTGTCTGGTATAAAATCAATATTGGTTTCTCGCATGTACAGAAAATGAAGAAATATGAATCTTGCTTGGATGGAAACCGAACAGTGAATGCTTAGCCTCAATAATACTGAAAACAATAATATAAAATTGGAAGAAATTAGTCAGAAGCCAAACCTGAAGTGCTATGGTTGGTGAGTCTGGAATATAAATGTCGAGTCAATTTAGATCAAAAGTGAGAAACAGATCAATCTTGATGGGTCTGAGATTTCTGAGGTCCATTGCATTGAGCATTGTAAATGAACTTTGAATTTTTTAGGCATGGTGAAATTACCAAGAGGCAGAGAGATCATGTATGCACTATACAGAGTGCTAAAATTCTAGTCTATTCATGTTTCGTCCCTTGTTGAGAATGCATTAGAAGCGGGCAACGCTAATTGTATTTGATGTGGTAACAATTGCATTTGTAATGGTCACATACCACCTACAGACAGCAGCAGCTGCCGATGAAACATGAAGAAGATTGGATCTTGTGAAGTTCAATGTTTTTTAAAAATAATTATTCAGTTGCGATCGTAGAGCGATTGTAGAATTAATCATACAGTATTGATAATGTCTATAGTTTGACTGGTAGTTTTTAGAATACATACAAACAATGGAACTCGATTGTTTACGTGGGGATTGGGGCCTTCCCTCAGTCGATAACAAATGTCTAAATGTTATGGTAAGTAATGATAGGCTAGTATAACATTAGGCGTATGTTAAACAACACAAAACTTAAATATTCTTGAAGTTGATGGGGCTTAGCCCAAATATTCATGCCCAAATCACGTAGTTACACAAATCGAATGCACATCTATTCAAATTGACGACAACACACTGAAATATAAGTGGGCTACTAAAGTAGGCCTAAACAGTTACTGTAGACTGAGCTGTCTAGGCTAGGCCCACCAATCTTCATACTCTCAAGTCATTTGCTCTGAACTTTTGTTTTAGAGTGAACGATTATATAAATGAAAAAATTTACACGCTTTAGCAAAGTCAATGGGCTTTAATGTGTGTTTAAAAAAAAAATTGCCCACGAATTCTAGGCAACTTGATTTTCGGTAGACCTATGAAGACTCATATTTTAACATGAAAACCAGCATATGGAAACTTGAATTGGTTTTACACATCTTGTAAATATCTTAATAACTCAATTGACTGCTTTCCTAGAAGGATACACATTTTTGTTTAAAAATAAAGTTTTGACATTTTCTGTGAGCTTCTTGACAAAAATGTGATACGCACGTGAGCATTTTTCTCAACCAATAAGAAGATAGGACGCTTGCATAAAGAAATGATTGTCATAGTTTTGGTGCGTATTGCATCGCCTGTGTAACCTTGAGCACCAATGTGCGTCCTACGTGCGTGTTACTTATGTTGGCGCAAACAATTTGTATGTATTAATATTAACAAAAGAACAAGTTTTAAAACATAGGAAAATCTGAGACGGGGTCACAGCGCTTACACAAGGTTACATCCATAATAAATGAGAACAAAAATCTGACTACCGAGCTCGAAAATGTGTTGCCGTTCCCGGCGTTCCTCACGGCCCAACGTATAGGGATTTGACCCCGACACCCAATCAGATCTTTAGATCTATGCCCAGAAAACACCTTCCCATGACTATATATCTATAATATTTTGAAGAAAAATAAATTCATGAAGGAAATGAAATTCGAAAAATTGATAATGAACTCCCATTGACTTAGCACGTAAAAAGCGAGAGCTCGAAAATGTGTTGCTGCTTTCGACCCTCCTCACGGCCGAATGGGTAGGGATTTGACCCCAACACCAAATCTGATCTTTAGATTTATGCCCAAAATATAATATCCAATTATTACATGAGAAATATTTTGTAGGTAAATAGATTTATGAAAGAAATACACAATAAATTTTTGAAATAATTCCACTAGACTTGGCGTAAAAAAGTGCTAGCTCGAAAATGTGTTGCCACTCCAGACGCCCCCTCATGGCCCAACGGATAGGGATTTGACCCGGCACTCTGTCAGATCTTTAGATCTATGCCCAGAGAACACCTTTCAATAACTATATCTAGAATATTTCTAGATATAGTTAGTCTATATTAATATATTTTTTTACGCTAAGTCCAGTGAAATTATTTCAAAAATTTTAAGTGTATTTCTTTCATAAATCTATTTATCTAAGAAATATTTCTCATGTAATAATTGGATATTATATTTTGGCCATAGATCTAAAGATTGGATTTGGTGTCGGGGTCAAATCCCTACCCATTCGGCCGTGAGGGGGGTCAAAAGCGGCAACACATTTTCGAGCTCTCGCTTTTTACGTGCTAAGTCAATGGGAGTTCATTTTCAATTTTTTGAATTTTGTTTACTTCATAAATTCATTTTTCACAGAAATATGAATTTCGAAGAAATTTTGACATGGTTCACTTTTACTGATACCCTTAAAACAGTGCCAGTATACCCTGTATTCTGGCTCAGCATCTTGAACAAAAAGTGAAACGATGTTGTTTACGATTGTCACCTTGTTTGAGGTCGTCAGAGCTGCTGAGCCAGTATACTGGTTTTGAGGAACCTTCATGCCGCCATCTGTCATTGAACGGCAGCAATCACAACCATGGTTGCTATCAGCACAATGATGCTCTAGGAAGGGGAGTACTACTAGGCCTACATTGTATAATGTCCATATTGAATACACAGTAATGGGGTCCTAATTACCAGTCATGTAAAGTACTCATAAAATGCATAATATTCATCATTTCAATATCTTATATCAATTGTTTAATCATTATGTGTTGTTTTAATAGAAAAGACTAATAAATGTGAATCCTCTGACAGAGGTCTGAGTTATCAGGACGTAAAATCATATTTTGAGTGATTATTAGACGGACAGATCTCCCATATACTGTATTTAGGCTGTTTATACAATTTATGTCTATCATTTAAAATACAACACGACTGGAGCCTATTTTAATATGTATACATGCACTGTTGTGTGACAGAACCTGAAAAATAAAATTTGTCTCCTTTCAGTTTGTATGTAATATTGATAAGTTTATGGCATTATAGGCGGTCATTTGTTTCTTACAAAATGCCCATCCAAAAGTTGAAAAAAAAATCATTTTCTTGACATATAAACAATAACACTGAAATTACTGTTGTTTTGTTATTACATTATTAAATAGTATTTTGCCTAAACTACCAGCAACAAAATTTTCTCAATGCTTTGCTTATTTGTTAAAATATCATGCCATAAACATTGCGAACATAAGTGTCCGTCCAAGTTGGGTGTTATGTTTGCAGTATAGTATCCTTACTGAAATAAACAGTCAAATTGAAGTAAATTTGAAACAGAGAGTCCCCAGCTATTTTAAAATGCATGATCCTGTCCTAAAAACATCATCCACACATTTGAAAATTGTATCTACTTTAAAAGAATTCATGTTCAAGCATGTCCGTCCAACTTGTTACAAATGTAACACGCGCATTGCAAACATAACCTTGGACGGATACCAGGGAAAATAACTTACAATAGCAGCCAAAAGAAAATTCAATTACCACTAATAATATTTCTTGACCAGCTTATTGCTCGATACCAGATTAATAAAACTTATTGACAATACATAAGGAAAATAATGGTTGTTGTGTAGTGTCTGTCCAAGGTTATGTTTGGAATGCGCGTGTTACATTTGTCTGTCCACATTGAAGTAGTATGATCATGGCAGATTTCACAACAATGGGGTCCAATTGTACTTGTTAAATAAAAGCTCAGGTAATAATGATCGCTTGATACCCAGTATAATAAAACTTATCAACAATATCGTTAAAGAAAATAATAGTTGTTGTGTAGTGTCTGTCCAAGATTATGTTTGCAATGCGCGTGTTACATTTGTCTGTCCAAGTGTTACGTTTGCAGTATAGATGTTTCACCTAATTTTTGGTTCACATGCGAAGCTTTCTGCGAACCTGTCATTGCGATTTTGGCCGTCCATAGTTAGTAATTCCTGAAATTTCCTCAGAAATATTAAAGTTTTTTGAGAATTCCTCAGAAAATGTTAAATTTTTTTCAGAGTTCCTCAGAAAAAGTTAAAGTTTTATCAGATATCCTTATGGAAGGTTAGAATTTCCTTACAAAATCTTAAAGTTTTTCAGAGACACTTAAGACAGATTGAAGACTAATTTCCTAAAAAAAAGTCTACAAAACATTTAATATTTCCTTAGACGATAACTGTAAAATGATATAACTTTTCAATATTCTTTGAGATCCTCAAGCGTCTCTTTCGTAGCACTGGAGATTTCAAATCCCCAAAATTCTTTAAAATATTTGGGCACCAACGGTTGTATCAGGCATGATTATTAAACTCTGCCTTTATTATTGTGTTCATTTGCATAAAATTGCTACAGTAAATGAACTGAAGAGATGTTTTTATTTAGTATGGTCAGTCAGGGAGTGTGACTGGATGTGACTGCATATGGACATAGGGAGGGATGCCATGTGGGACATGGATGGGGGCCATGTGGGACATATGATATATACCATGTGGTATACACCAAGGGCTGTATCAGGCATAATTATTTGACTGCCTTTTTTTCTTATTCAACAAGTCATTTGCATAAAACTTATTATATGAACTGACACTTTCATACTAGTCAATCAGGGACTGTGATAGCTAGGATGAGACTTCTTATGGAGTGTATAGGATGTCATGTGGGACATAGGGTGCAATGCCATGTATGATATATGGTGGAATGCCATGTGGGACATAGGGTGGAATGCCATGTGGGACATGGGATGTCATGTGGGACATGGGATGTCATGTGGGACATGGGATGTCATGTGGGACATGGGATGTCATGTGGGACATGGGATGTCATGTGGGACATGGGATGTCATGTGGGACATGGGATGTCATGTGGGACATGGGATGTCATGTGGGACATGGGATGTCATGTGGGACATGGGATGATATGTGGGACATGGGATGTCATGTTGGACATGGGATGTCATGTTGGACATGGGATGTCATGTGGGACATGGGATGTCATGTGGGACGTGGGATGTCATGTGGGACGTGGGATGTCATGTGGGACGTGGGGTAGGGTGCCATGTGGGACATGGAGTGGGATGCCATAGCAACATGGTATGTTGGACATAGAGTAGGATGACATTGGTAGGGATACCATGTAGAACACATGGTGTAATCCAAGGTGGGATGCCATGTGGGACATCAGGTGGGTAGCCATTGATGTAGGACATATGGTGCGATGCCATGGTAGACATAGGGAGAGATGCCATGTGGGACACAGGGAGGGATGCCATGTGGGACATAGGGATGGAAGTCATATGGTTGGATTAATGTGGGACATACATGTAGGGTGGGATGCCATGTGGGTCATAAGGTGGGATGCTCTGTGGGACATATGGTGGAATGTCATGTGGGACATGTTGGAATGCCAGGTGGGACATGGTGGAATGCCATGTGAGACATACTGTACTGTGGAATGCCATGTGGGACAAGGCATGTGATGGGATTTCATGTGGGACATGGGGGTGGGATGTCATTTGGCACATGGGATGCGATCCATGTGGGACATAGGGTGGGATGCCATGTGGGACATATGGTGGAATGCCATGTGGGACATGGTGGAATGCCATGTGAGACATATTGTATGGAGGAATGCCATATGGGAGAAATGGTAGAATGCCATGTGGGAGAAGACATGGGATGTCATGTAGGACATGGGTGGGATGTCATTTGGCACATGGGATGGGATGTCATGTGGGACATGAGGTGGGGTGCTTTGTGGGACTTGGGATGTTATGTGGGACGTAGTGTGAGATCTCATTTTTATTATTGGCCGGGTCATGTGATATGGGTGTCAATTTACATGGGCATATGCAAACCATGATGGTACCGTATTTACCATTCTAATTTGGTTAAACTAACAATTAATGTTTGATTTTCATTCTGATATTTGATGCTACATTTGATGTTAATAAAATATGAAAAACTCAAGTGTCTGCCTTTTTGTAATATTATTCAATGGAATTTTGACATTTATATTTTGTTAGCTTTGTCCATCCAAGTCTCACATATGTTGCAGTTTACTTTTATTTTCTTACAACCGTTGGTTACTTTATCTTTGCATTTTCATCAATGATAAATGGTATGTCTTAGCATTAAATAGTAAGTAGGTCACTTGTTTTAAAACAAAGTTTTTTTAGTTTTTGGGTCTGGGGGGAGCTTTTGGGCCTTTTAACTGTAAAATCTGCCCTAGAAGCGACAGTACTAGTACAGTAACTATTCCTTCATCAGCTTTACTCCACAAAGTTTGTTGATTTTGCTAGGAAATCACCCGTTGAAAAGAAAAAAAACATGAAGCAAAAGTCAATGGGATTTAACACATGCTAAAAAAAAGTTGCCCTGAAAATTTGGGACAACTAAAATTTCAGTATCATTCATAATAAATACCAACATACATGAAAATTTATACACTCTTTAATATGTTTTATACAATCTCACCTGGAAATGAACACTTAATTTGTTTGATAATATGTCGAAATTTGGTAAATAAAATAAAATTCTGACCCAATTTGTTTCCGCGTACATTAAATACGATAACACGCACAGAAATGCATTTTTACGAACTTTCATGATTGATTGGGCGGGCTCATTTTAAATGTTTTACAGCTGACAGTGAAAAGACGCTGAGATGAGCATGGATTGCATTTGCTTGCTTTTTCTGCTACGCACTTGAAGAAAAGACAAAACTCTAAGGAAATTTGTGCGCATTACTTGCAAAAGTAGATGCTTTATAATAGCGGGCGGATCCGTTGATCTTCGATTACATGTGTACACTCACGTCAATCAAACATTTGGTTAGTCTTGTTAACGTGATTCTCATGTTGAACCATTTTAAGTCAATTTGTTAAAAAAACCATCTGTTTTGGTTCCAATGCGATAGCATCAAGAACCTATGCTATGTGTGTGTTTGTGACGGCCAGATCGTAAACGCGATATCTCAAGAGCGATACACTGGATTAATGTCATATGTGGTACACAGATAGCCCATGATCTGTAGATGTGCCCTATGTATTGTTTTTGATGGTGATGTCATGCATATTAATGAGTAGGCAGGGCTTTTTTTGAAAATTTAAAAATACTTATATTTTAACAATCACATGTCTGTTTTGTAGGACTTGTTTTATATTTGGTACAATTAGGATATATGAGGTGGTGTTTACATGTTCATTGTATCAAAATGTTGACTTTCATTAATATGCATAGTAGGAGGGGGCTTAATATGATTTTGCTGAAAAGAGCTTGTAAACATGGTATCTCAAGAATGGTACACTGCATTCATGTCATATTTAGTACACTGATAGCCCATGGTCTGTAGATGTGCCCTATTTTAATGGGTATGTCATGCATATTAATGAGCAGGCGGGGCTTAATGTGGAAGTCTGGAAATACTCATATTTTAGCAATCACATGTATGTTTTGTTTCATATATGGTATAATAATGATGTTAGCTAGTATGTACGTATTCATGGTATAAAAACGTTGAATTTTAATAAAAGGCATAGTAAATCTATTCCCTGCAAAAGAAAGTTTCCCTATATGAGCCGAAAAAGGTGGAAATTTGAAACACTTTTTGAAGACTCCAGATACCTTAAAATGACATTCAAGTTGGGGGTTTTTTACCAACAGAATAGAGTTAAATCCAGCTATATACATTTTATTACCAATAATTCACAAATTTGGGTTGAATAAACATGTCATGAAAATACAGTGAATGATATTTATTTATTATTACCCTCTGTCAGCGAAGTTGGATGGAGGTTATGTTTCACCCCTGTTTGTCATCAAGATAACTCAATAACTGATTTAATTTGATGTGTGGTTTTGTTCCTGCTTAAAGAAGAAGTTAATACAATTTGAGACATTGGAACAGGGGAAGGTTGTGCAATTTGAGGGGTGGGGACATGTTTTTTCCCCTATTTGTCTGTTTGTTTGTCATGAATATATCTCAAGAACTGAAGATTGGATTTGGGTTGGATTTGCTGTGTGGTTTTGTTACTGCTTAAGGAAGAAATGATTAACATTTGAGACAGGGGAAGAGTGCAAATGGGGGTGGGGTCATTTTATCTGTCAAGATATTTCAAGAACTGATCTGATGACTGGATTTGGATCAAACTTGGTGTGTGGTTTTGTTTCTGCTTTAGGAAGAAGTGATTGAAATTAGAATAGGGGAAGGGCAAAAATGGAGGGGTGGGGATAATTTAGGGCACGATTTATCAACACTTAATTGAAATTTTCCAATGGAATGTGCTGAACAATGAACTCATGCCATGAAAGAACAGCCATACAATGATTTTTCTTGACTCAAAGAAAATCAAGTGAAGTAGTCTCTGGTATCAATGAAATCAAAACAATTGGTTTCTGCCATGAATGAAAATAATGGAATGTGAATCTACCCTGTATAGAGCTCAAACAATTAATGCTTAGCCTTAATTAAACTGAAAACAAATTATCACAAATGGTGACCCTCAAGTGTTTAGAAATGGCAATACAGATCAACAGTGAGAAAGAGATTAGTTTGGGCTATAACTTTGTGGGTCGAGGGTTTCTGAGTAGATTGTATTCCGGTGAGGCATAAACAGGGGCGGAGGTATGCGCTCTGCAGCGTGCTATAATTCTAGTTATTTCTAGTTATGTCATTGAATTTGATATATGTTGCAAACCAACAGATGTTTTCAGTCTAACATGGCTTTTAAAGTAGGTTTTCATCTTTTTGCTCATATGAGGGAAATGTTTTTGAACAGATCAGTGCTGAACTGGTAAATGTCAAAATCAGATGATATTTGACTATTTGTAGCACATTCATTATAACCTGAAGTGTGACAACAGTGTAATTTAAAATATTAAAACCAGAAATGCTAGAGTTACACGGATAAGAAACTGCAAGAAACCTTTTCATTTTAAATTGTGTGTTTGTCTTTACAGGCATATGCACAGTTTGTAGGGGCACCTATCAAGATAAACAGAAACAAGAAGCTCTGGAGGAATTTACGAGGTAAATTTAAACCCTTACCCTTTTAAACTTCCTGTATGTTTCTAAAATTATTATTTGTTCATGTTTCTGATAAGTAGTTAAATTAATGTTAGTAAGGAAAATTAAAAGGTGAAGATGAAAGAATTCCAAATATCTCCTCTATTTTAGGATGTATAATGCAATTGCCAATCCCTCATACACAGAAATCATATGAAATTCTAGACAATAAGGGTATTTTAGCTGATGTCATGAAGTCACATGACTTTGTTTACATTGCCATTTTGTAGGACAGGAACACTTGTCTGCTGTACACTTAATTAGATTTACATACATTTGCATGTAGTTATATAAGTTAATCTTTGTAAGATAATTATGCCGGAATCTTGCTGTGCCATTGGTTGTACTAGTAAACGTGTGCCGGGGAATAAGAAGAAATTTTCTCAATTTCCATCTGATCCTGATTGACTTTTGAAGTGAGTTTCTGATGTGCGACATGACGGCTTCCAACCTACGGTCCACACTAGGATTTGCAGTGAGCACTTTGTTTCAGGTTTGTATGTTTTGTCTAAGTATAACGACAATCAGCTGGCATTAATGTTAAAGTTACTTTTCGTATTCCCTGTAAATATACAAAACTTAAGGAAAATATGAAGTAAAATCGGAACTACAAAAAAAATTGCAGTTAGTAAAATTCCCTGAACTGGTACTGGTAGGTTAGCATGTAGTGTGTTTGTTGTACGTGTGATGTGACTGAGCTGTGTGAAGACGCATGCAATGCAACAACGCCCTGTCCTGCAAAATGGCTTTCAGTGGAGTTAAAGAGTCAGGTGATGAAATCCCTCCCTAAGATTAAGTCTGACTAGTTTATGCAACATGCTTGAATCTAATTGAAAATGTTTCATCTCATCATCCACATTATTAGTGATGCTGGTTGTGGATGTCAACATGTAGCATTTAGTACCTTACTAACTAATGGTAGATTTTGCTTTATTGCTTCATTTTGTACCCAATGGCATTATAAACCAGTGGCCTGGATGTTCAGGAAATCCAGAAATTTTATAACTGTGGACCATTTTAAACATGATTCCGCAACCCCTGCAATCATACAGATACTTGTCTGAAATCTTTGATACAAAGATTTTCAAGTTTTGATGGACTTCTGACATGTTTGGGCACCAAGGGGATTTAAAAAAGTATTGTAATCACTGCCTTATGCAAAAAAAAAAAAAATGATTGTCTGTGGCATGGTGACATGAACATAATCAACATAAACAGATGTATTAAAATTTGTCAAACATTTTGTGACATATTTTACCCCTTCACTCACGCTCATTGGTAATTTGATGTTGCATTTTAGTGGTGGAATCCATTTTTTATGAAACAGACATAAATAAATGATCCTTTCTATGAGTATCACTGGTCATGTTGTGTGAATCTATGCCAATCAAATGTGACAACAGCAAAACTGACATTCTGTGCAAAAGGTGCAAAAATTATGTGACATTTGAGTTACTTATGTGACAAATTTGAAATTTTGGGACATGACATTTTGTGACAAGCCATCAATCTCTCATCTATCCATTCCCTGAAAACTGTACACAAGCTTTTGTATGTTACAAGAAAAGTTAGTATTATTATAAAGACCATCCTAACTTTGGAGAAACTTAGTTTTGTTTTGTTGGGCACAGTTTTGTGAACATCGAGGTAGTGACTGGTTTCTTGGAACAGAAAAGGCTTTTTTTTTTGTACAACAGAAAGGGATGAAAATAATTATTTTGTTGAAAATGTTTCTTTTTATGTAACTTTCTACACCAGGCATTTTTGGTCAGCCATGTGACATCGTTTGATGCTTGATATCTAATGAACGAACAAGATATCAAGGAGGTGTCTTCACATTACAATTAACCTCTCTGTGTTTGATGATTGACAGCTTTTTCAACCAATCACTGTATGAATTTGTCTAGCAACAAAATCTGCGTAACTTAGTGGGGTAAACATCCTACGTGGTACTGGTGCAGTACAGCTAGCTAGCAGAGTGCACTCAAGTAGTTAATGCAATTTACTGTACAAAACAAATTTCTGCACACACAGACTAAGTGACGGATAAATGGTGAACAAAAATTGCATGTATGGGCCCGCTGCGGGCTTTGTAAATCTGATTGCTTTTACCTAGAACAGTTAGCAAACTGAATTTTGTTTATCCCATTTGCTAAAAGCTCTAAAGATCCAGAGAAGTGCCATAAATGAAACGAAGCTTGCAGCAGGCCTCCGAACATCTAAATGTCAGTGCATTGGTGTACACTATTGCGGATATAAGGTTTGTTTGCCCCCACTTACTTACCGCGTTGCTATGGTGGGTGTGGCTTATTTCGTAACTCAGAGACGTTAATTAGACCAATCATTTAAATAGTTTTCAGTGATGACCCACTTTCATGTAAACAGTAAATCCTGTAGATTGAACCCGATATTTCCTTTTCTTCCTTTCAGCTCAATTCCCAGTTTTCAGATCAGCGCAGGGCATTGTTGAGAAGTCTGACCGACTTGTCATTCAACAACTTAAGGACCAGAATTTTAATGCTGATGCAGCACTGTCAGATCAACAGAGAGCAGATATTCTAGCATACTCTGCTCTCGTAGATGAGAAACTCCTGCCTGCTGTGGTACAGTATATTTCATATTTTTAAAGGATTCGTTCAGTGGTAAAACAAGGTCATATGACAGAGGACTTCAAAAAAAAAGAAAATGGGGAAGGATATACAAAAATCCTATTCCATTAAAGAGATATTTAACTTTAAAGATTGTATCGTTTGTGTAGAAACGACTGATAGCATACTAGCTATGATGTCACATCCTCAGATTCCTCAGTCTTTATGTATTCTACCATATATTTCCTTCGGTTTTGATATTAGATATGTCAGGAAGTAGGAAACAGAATTTAGTATGGGAAATTATAATTTATCAAATGAAGAACGTTGAGGTCAAATGATTCAAATTCAATAGTAAAAAGAATTAGATTAATTTTCTTTGAAGTTAACAAGTGTTAAAAAAGTGATGAGGAGGGCAGCAACTTTCCATAGTAGACTTACAACATCAGTCATTTCCACACAAATAAGACCTGGAACTTTCAACTTCAATATCTTCTCATCAGAATAAGATATTGAAGTAGTTTATTTACCAATGTGCTTCTATTTGTCCTCTTTCATATAAGATAAAGTAGCTTGACCCCTGAAGAATCTAAATTAGATGCATAGGATCTCATATTGATTAAAATAATGTTTTATTTTACAGCTCTATACTTGGTGGATAGATGTAAAAACCATGTAGAACTGACAAGACCATGGTACGCCAAAGCCCTTCACTTTCCATTCAACTACTTCATCCCTGGTCAATGGCAGAGGGAAGCTGAAGGACGGGTAGAATGCACAAAGGGAGGCAAACATATGCTGCCATCTGAAGTAGCTTTCAAGGTCAGATATCAAGAAAACAATTAGGGATATTTTAGTGGTCAGACATGTATAACAAGGAACAAAAATAAAAGCACAACTATAAAGAAACTACTCTGATATTTTTTGCTGACAAATAAATATGCAGGCAACTTGTCCACTGGGCATTAAACTCTGCACGTGTTGTTGTCAGAGGCGGGGGTGCCCCCCCCCCTTTTTTTTCCCTGGAGCAGATTTCACCTTTCCGGTCATATGCTTTCTGCCAGATTGGGAGGTGAAATGGAAATTATTGATTGGAAAATGTAGTAAAATTATTGAATATTTTGGTAAAATTTCCCAAAACTTTTCCAAAATTTTCCGAAACTGGTCAAAATTTCCGGAATACTGACCAAACTTTTCGGAAAACTGGCCAAAATTTTCTGAAAATGAAGGAAATCACCCGGAAATGGAAGTAAATTGAAGGGGATTTCCCGATTAGCAACAATTTTGGCTGGAAATTTGTTCATATACCAGTGCAATTTGTCCACTTGTCACCAGGGAATTTTTTTTTGTGATTTTTCACAGGTGACCCTTCCTTCACCCCTGGTTATTGTCCAGAAACAAAATCAGGTTCTTCTGAGAATTTTTGAGCATATAGTTAAATACAAACTGTACCAATAATGTGGTTTTTGGACAGCCATACCCAGCAAAACTTGTGGTTCCCAGATATGATTTTTGGTTGTCTCAGGCAGCCAGACGAGTGATTTGCTGATCCCTGTCCGTTCATGAAATATTTAAATTGAAAGATTAAAGTAATTTGTTTAGAAACAATTAGTGCAGAAAAAGTTGTAGAAGAGATGTCACATCCTGGCTGTTCTAAACAATTGAATTCTACACAGGCTTTTTACTAATTGATTTAGATTCTTCCAATATGTCTGTAGTTACTTTACTAGACTCTGCATTCATAATCTTCTGACATATCTAATGGTTTAAAGTCACAAAATTTAGTATGAAAGTGTGAGATCACTTCTAGTCTCATTTTAGTCATTTACAGATCTTTCAAAGTTAAGAGAACTTAAAAATTGAATATCTCCTTAATGGAAAAATATTTGTGAATGTGTTCTTCTCAATCATGTTTTTTTCTTTCTGCTTTCATAAAAAGTGACCATGCTCTACCACTTGCCCTCTCAACAGAAATAAATTGTTTTGTGTATGCAGTATGCATTATACTGTGTATCTTTTAAAAGCTGTATACAGTGTAGACTGATATTCAACCAAACAGTGATTTTGGTGATGGGATGTTTCCTGCCTCAAGTTTTTGTCTTTATATTAGTGTTGAACCCCATGAAGCAATATCTTTCCTTAGGAGAAATGGTCCGTCAATCATTCACAATTAATGCACATTATTACCTCAGGCATTATAATACGCAGCTATTTTTATCACAAGTTTGAAAACAAAACTTCTCCCACTAAGAGAACTAACACGGATGAGTGATTTTAATCACATAAGTGCCTTGATTATTCAGCTATGGCTTTGTGTAATCTTATACATACACAAATAGCCTTGGGTTACTTGACTGTGACATGCATGGGAATGGCAGATAAACAATCATTGTTTGGAGTGGAAACACAATAAACTGAACAGGAAATCGGGTCGGTAATTGTCATACCTGAGTTTTCAGGATAAACTCGGGTGTCAGGTGCGGGTAGGCTTAAAGAGAAACTTTTCGGCATGCTAATTCTATGCTCGTTTCACAAAATTGTAGGGTATAAATGAAGAGTTTGCTTTCAATCTGTGGAAAATTTATTATGTGAAATTTTCGTACATTTCCATGTTGCTTGGTAATGGCCATTTTCATTAACTTCTGTCACTGCAATTGAAGTTTCTCTCTGAATGTTTAATATTTGCAATTTATTCATTCTTTTCAATCTTCTGCAAACTTTTTTGTACCATTTATCCGATTTTTGACAAAAATCTGTTAACAAGTTCTTGGTGATGACAATGGTTTCTTTGTTCTTGCAGGTACTGAAGGAAGGAAGGAGTGTCTGGATTTACTCTCAGCCAAGCTCGGTTCATCCCAATTTTTCTTTGGCTCAGAGTAAGTTGTATTTCTCACCCTTTTTCTTTTGTCATCAACATCTATCATTCATTTGAACCTCGGATAAGCCATAGTGACATTTAGATTGAGGATTGTTGTTGTGGTCGATTGATCTATTTAGAATTTCGTGTGTTCAGATTCATAAGTATTGATGTGGTTAGTATTTCGTATATTACAACTTCATCAAGTTTCCAAAGAAAGACTTCATCACGAACTGTCACAACAAACAGATTCATACATTGCTGATGATGTCATTTTAATCAAAATTTAAGTATAATGCAAGAATACAAGTCTCCAAGGTTTTGTAAGATTTTGCATTGTAAGATTTTTTCTGAGGTTAATATATGTTTAAACATTTTATGCTAAGTGAAAATGAATCTGAAATGCTGGTAGACTAACTTTGCCACATGACTCCACCGGGGCCTCTGTCCTGCACCTTATCCCAACTGGGTGCAACATGTCCCAATTCATGTACTGTAAAATACATCAATATCGCATTTACATGATTTTTACCATTTACTACTTGCATTGATGTTTTCATTTTTAAAGCTGATGCAAAAATCTTGAAGTTAAGTTTTGATGATTTTTTCCTGAATATGATCTTGTAGGTCATTACTACCATAATTAAAAAGTTAGAATTATTCTCCTCTTCACAATTCTTTCACAGGCCCTCCTCGTTAGATTCCCTGGTATTTAGTTACCTTGCTCCTATACTTCGTGCTCCATTTCCAAACAGCGCCCTCCAACAGCACCTGAAACAATGTGAAAATTTATGGATGTTTTGTTCACGCATTTTGCAGAGGTACTTTCCACCAGACCCAGAAGGTATGTGTTTCATGTCCATTATTTACCATCTTTGTGTGAGGTCAAGATATATAGAAAGTAGGGTCACTGTTTGTGCAAGATGACATGGTAGATCATTTAAATCATACTTCCAACTTTCCAAACTAGGAAAAGAAACTGGGAAAACATATGTATGTATGTCTTGAGAGGACAAATAAGGAGTAAATGAAATATACGTTATTCTGACAGACCTCTATTTTAGCCATGCCGAAAAGCTTCTCTTTAAGCCTGCCCATACCCAACACCTGAGTTAATCCTTAAAACTTAGGTATGACAATTACCAGCCCGACTTCCTGTTCAGTGTATTGTGTTTCCACTCCAAACAATGATTGTTTATCTGCCATTCCCATGCACACCACAGCCAAGTAGCCCAAGGTTATTTGTGTGTATAAGATTACAGAAATGCAGTGCTGGGTAATCATGGCACTTTTGTGATTGAAATCACTCATCCGTGTTAAATGTCTTAGTGGGAGAAATTTGGAAACTGGTGATAAAAATAACTGCATCATTTGCCCTGAGGTGATGTGTGCATTAACTGAATGTTTGACGGACCATACCTCGTAAGGAAAGATATTACTTCATTGCAGTTTTATGGGGCATTCTAACTTCTCCTTTTATCTTCCCTTAATTTCCTTCCCCCTGCCCTATTTCACAAACTCTCTAATTTGGTCACAAAAATACTGCTTACAGAGATTTTGAAGAAGACTACAGGTTCTACCATAGTTGTATATCAGAAGACAACAAGGCATGAAGGGTGGATAAACCTCACAGGCCTGAGCAACTCCAAAACAAAACACTATGATCATTTTGTATGGGGCCATTTTGTAGTGGGTCCCAATTTCAGGGGCTCAAAGGACTAGATCTTGGACAAAATTGTTGCTTTATTCAGCTTCTATCCTATTTTAATTTTGCTTGAAATGCAAGTGTCCCAGGAAGATTCTCTCTAACATTGCAGCGGGGTAGAAGGGGTTTATAAGAATGCGACAACTTATTTTGTTCAAAATTGATATTGGACAGAAATGTTGTCACTTTTTTTGCCTTCTACCCCATTTCAATGTTGCTTGAAACGAAAGTGTCCATTGAGGCAGGTATAAGGAATTAAGAATGCAACATCCAATTTTGTTCAAGATATTAGGTGCATTATGTATGATGTTATTACCTAATTAGCAACTTGCAAGAATAGAATAGATTTATATTGGATGTTGCATTCTTAATCCCCTTCTATCCTATTTCAATTTTGCTTGAAATGCAAGTGTCCCAGGAAGATTCTCTCTAAGATTGCAGCGGGGTAGAAGGGGTTGATAAGAATGCAACAACTTATTTTGTTGAAAATTGATATTGGACAAAAATGTTGTCACTTTTTTTGCCTTCTACCCCAGTTTAATGTTGCTTAAAACGAAAGTGTCCATTGAGGCAGGTATAAGGGATTAAGAATGCAACATCCAATTTTGTCCAAGATTGTAGGTGCATTATGTATAATGTTATTATCCAATTAGCAGCTTGCAAGGATAAAATAGATTTATATAGTGAAGTAAAAACAGTAACAAGAAGGTGTTCATAATAGTTTGAATGTCTGTAGAGATATTCAATTATTTTCTGTTGTATGTAGAATAGTCAAATGCTCTTAAAATAGCATATTTAGGTTTCAAGTTATTGCTGATCTACAATCTTGGACAAAACTTTTGGAACAGTTCATTGTTGTAAAGAGCTAAATATGTAGTGTTGTAAATCTTGATTATTTCCTTTTCTAGATTTATAACTCCCCACCCCTTCCCCATTTCCCATTTTTTTCAAATTTTTAAATTTGAAACCTTTGGTTTTATATATTTGCAGAACTTTAAAACATTGGAATTCCTTCAGCAAGTTAGAAAGTCTACCCTTTGCATAACAAGTTTACATAAAGAGACCTGAAAATCTAAAAAAGCACATATCATTTGTGATATAATTTGTATAGGCAATATATGCTAAAATGGATTGATCCACTTGAGCATATGTTGCATATGCCTATAATCATTATCCCCATGATGTGTCCTTCTCCTTAATAATTTGTTTTAGCAAATCATAACCACAAACTTACTGTAGTAAATAGTGAGACCACTTTATCTTAATTAAAATAACCACACAATAAGGACTTCATCCATTGCTAATATGATACTCAGCACCAACTTTCACAACAACTAAGGTTTTCAGAATAAAGAAAATAAAGAGGAAAAATCTGACCCGACCTGGTTATGTATCAGGTCGGGCGGGTCTGACTGTTTGAAACTTTAAGGAGCAGAACAACTAATGCCTATCATCATATTCATAAGTGTTTATTGTTTAAACAAAAACTTACTGTTATATTATTCAAATTTTATCACATGGGGCTAGCGAATTCTTATGCTAAAAGAAGAAATTCTAACAAACTTTGCATGCTGTGACTTTTACATTAAAAAGTTTGCAAACAATCCAACCCGACATCGGGTTGAGGGCAGTCTCATTTTTACTCAAAAACAAAAAGTTTTTTTTATTAGATCCCATATAAACTTCGAAACCCGATACGGCTATCTGTGAATGCCGACGAAAATAAATCTTGTGTTATTTACAGTCCGTGTATGCACATCTCCATAGTTAATGCACCATTTCAGTTTGTTTAGGTTACATTGGAAAGCCAGTTACTGCACTGTGCATTGTATAGTGTACCGCAGAATACATGAGGGAAGTCCAGTTTACGTCTAATTCACGGACGAGTGAACAGACGACATGTGGGCTTAAATTTCAAACAATTTTGACCATCTTAGGAATTTAATTGAACAGTTGAGTTTAGATTAGGACCTTAGTATTTTTTGTGCTCATTTAATCAAGTTTTTTTTGGATAGAACTTCTTCCGATTCTGGAGAAAATGTAATCTACTTGTTAGGCTGATTTTTGCATTGAATAAGTGTGGCAACAGCTTAGGCCTCAGTTGTCAGTTGATTTTGTGTGTGCGTCCTTTGCTCTATTATTTGTCTTAATGTTTTCTAGATAAGATTACTTTTATTTGAGGGTCTTGATTGTTGAAAGACCTTGAGGAATATGTGGAATACCCTTTTAAACATGAACTTGTTAGAAATTTGGTATCTATGAATTCCACGAATCTTTGGCCAAAAGCACTAACTTTAGATATATATATATTTACTTCAAGTTATACCTTACCTTCCATGCTATAATTATGCAATCTGGTCACACGACCTGATTCTATCGCACTTCTAACCGAACCTAAAAAACGCAGTAACCAGCCAAGCCCTGACCTCCATAATACCTCTGTACCACCTCACTCTTTTTCAGCGCGTTGTTGTCACTAACATCGCTGAAAACTGGTCATTTTTATTTTATTAATAATTAACCTTTCTAACTCTTTTCTCTTCGGCAGCTTCTACCTGGAGGGTTTTTACGCTGCCCGTTCTCATCTGGCTCGCCTTTTCAAGTCTTCCGAGATAAGGGTGAGGTAGCCATGGGTCCGAGATTTCTTTGGCCGACCTACACGACTTTACCCGTGTAGCCTACACTTAGGATAGCGGGTTTTTGTCCCCATTCGCATACAAAGCGAGTGGCTAGTTCGAGAGCCCCCTACTCGTGGTGGGTGTTTTAGGTCCTAGAGCACCAGTTGTGCCTGTCTAGGGACCTCTCGCCCGGGAATTAGTCTTTTCTCCCTTAGCCCCACCCGCCTCGAGGTGACCCTAGCGTTATACTATGTATAGTGTTTAGCAAGTTAGGATATTTCAGTACACCTAATCGTATGCATTAGGCCAATTTCCCTTTTCGATTTTGGCGCATGCGCATTGGGTCGTAGTCACCGTTGGTGTTCGTAGGTCGCCCTGTAACAACTCTAGGGAGCTACAGTTGTTACAAGCAAGCTTATTTTCGTTTTCACATTAACAGCATATGAATATTTTTATTTTTCTTACACAGATTTGAGAAAAAATATTTAATTTTCAGGATTGAAATTGGGGTGTTGGAGAGACCGTGGGTGGGTCTCTCCGACGTCCTATTTACAGGGAAAATGATCTTTCCTTTTTACCTTTACAGACCTCAAGTACACAGTGGTTGGTGTTTCCCACGCTACCCCGGCGCTTATCAAGTCATTACGTTGGATGCGTTTTCTCGGGTTTCTAAAGTTTTTCAGATAGAGAATTTTTTCGTTTAAATTTTTTTTCTGTTAAAGCAAGTGTTGTTGTTCTGTATAGATTGCTATGCCTCATCTCTCTTTAGCGTGTCCGTAAGATCATAGTTACTTTGCCGTATTTATGTTTGTACGCATGGACATACGTTCTTCTCTTAAGAAATTTTTTCAGTGAAAAGTTTTTCTGTTTAAGAAAGTTTTGATGTTCTGTTTAGACTGCTATGCCTCGTCTCTCTTTTAGCGTGTCCGTAAGATCATACTTACTTTGCCGTATTTTGTATGTACGCATGGATATATGTTCTTCTCTTTTCAGATATAAAAGAAATTTACTGAGAAGGTTACGCTCTTAGAGGCGTTGCGCCTAGAAGCGTAACGGTAGAGAGAGAGATAACCTCTTAGGGGCGCTACACACGTCGCCTAAGTTGTAGTAAGATCCTATTGACGGGTCGAAAAGGTTCCGTTGGACGGTCCCAGACGGTTCCGCAGCTCTATTTGCGGGCATAGTGCGGTTCCGGGGGCCGGTTCCATAAACACGGTTCCATACGGTTCCGTTGGACCGTCCCTGACGGTTCCGCAGCCCTATTTGCGGGCATTGTGCGGTTCCGGGGACAGTTCCATACAGTTCCGGGATCCATACGGTTCCGTTGGACCGTCCCTGACGGTTCCGCAGCCCTATTTGCGGGCATTGTGCGGTTCGGGACGGTTCCATACGGTTCCGGATCCATACGGTTCCGTTGGACCGTCCCTGGACGGTTCCACAGCCCTATTTGCGGGCATTATGCGGTTCGGGGACGGTTCCATACGGTTCTGGGATCCATACGGTTCCAGCGGCCCGTTTCTACGGGCGGACGGTTCCGTGGTCCATACGTTCCGCGGCCCGTTGTTATGGGGCGGGGCGGTTTCATTGGACGGTTCCGTGATCCATACGGTTCTGCGGCCCGTTGTTACGGGCTTAACGGTTCCATTGGGCGGTTCCGCGGCCCGTTGTTACGGGCGGACGGTTCCATTAGACGGTTCCATACGGTTCCGCGGCCCGTTGTTACGGGGCGGACGGTTCCATTGGACAGTTCCATACGGTTCCGCGGCCCGTTGTTACGGGGCGGATGGTTCCATTGGACGGTTCCGCGGCCCCTTGTTACGGGGCGGACGGTTCCGCGGCCCGTGTTTACACGGGTCCGTATTTAACGAGTTAACGTACATCGTACGGTTTAATCCGGTTATACGCCCACTAGCTACAAGCTACGTGGTCAGGTGACATTCTTGACAAGAAGTATAGCATTGACAGCTATTTTTCTTCTTGGTCCCGTAGCCATTAGCTACGCAGTTCCACGGCTCGTGTGAACGCAATTAAGACTGTCTACGTTGAACGTTACAAGTTCCGTATTATTTTCACCAGTATCATGGACATGAAGGACAGGTCCCCGAGTGTCGATGTTTTTACACACCCAGGATGTCCCGTGATGCGTAGCGTGCAAACGCTTCTTTAAATTACGCCGTGACATCCATCTCACGTGTTACGCGTGCAGATTATGCTGCGAGTCAAATCCCTGTACTCTTTGCAGCGATTGGGATCTAGCGGCGTGGTCGGAGCACAGACTCCACCGCGACCGGTACTTTCAAAGAGCGGCGGAGAAAGTGGAGAAGCGACGGTCTGATAGGCCCTCTTCGTCTCCCCCGCCACCGCCACCCAGGTCCAAAGCCAGGAGGCGGGGCCGCCCACTCTCAGCGGAGTGCCTCTTGAAAGACGTACACCGCACGGTTAATCCGGAAGTATAGCATTGAGACAGCTTTTTTTCTTGGTCCCGTAGCCAACGGCTACGACAGTTATACGGTTCCACGGCCCATGTTTACGGGTCCGACGGTTCCACGGTCCGTGTTTTACGGGTCCGCACGGTTGCAGTGGACGGTTCCGCGGCTCGTATTTACGGGTCCGCACGGTTCCATACGATTCCACGGTCGCGTTTACGGTCCTTTCGCTTCCATTGACGGCTCCAGTGGCGGAACTTATCTTTAATGGGATAACGTACACTACGGTTTACCCGGTTATACGCCCACTAGCTACTACGCACGTGGTCAGGTGACAGATGACTTTCTTTACAAGAAGTATAGCATCACGACAGCTATTTTCTTCTTGGTCCCGTAGCCATTAGCTACGCAGTTCCACGACTCGTGCAAACGCAATTAAGATTGTCTGCGTTGAACATTACCGTTCCGTAATTATTTTCACCAGGATCATGGACATGGAGCACAGGTCTTGGTGTCGATGCTCTACACACCCTTGATGTCCCGGCGAGCGTGCTAATGCTTCTTTGATTTACGCTCCGGTCACATCCATCTCACGCGGCGTTACGGCGTGCAGATTATGCTGCGAGTCCATTCTTGGTACTCTTTGCAGCGATTGGGTTCAAGCGGCGTGGTCTGAGCACAGACTCCACCGCGACCGGTATTTTTCAGGTGCGACCGAGGCGTGCGGCTCCGGTGTTCGGATGCGTGCGGCTCCGTAGTTTTGTAACGGGATATTGTACACACCGCACGATTTACCCGGATATGCACCCGCTTAGCTACGAGCTATGTGGCCAGGTGACAAGTGATAATCTTCACAAGAAGTATAGCACCGTGAGAGCTATTCTATTCATGGTTCCGTGGCCATTAGCTACGCAGTTCCACGATCATGTGAGCACCATTAATACGATTATCCGCGTTGAATGTTACATTTCCGCAATTACTTTCACCAGTATCGTGAGGCACGGAGGACAGGCCTCCTAAGCGGGATGCGTTACACACCTCAGAGGTCCCGCTATGCATAGCGTGCAAACGCTTCTCTAGACCGCACGGGCCTGTACGACTTCAGAGTTTTTGCAACAGGATAACGACACTGCAATGCGATGAACCCGAAGTTGAGTTCGCTAGCTAGGAAGCTACTTGGTCATAGCTACGCTGTTCCACGGCCGTGTGAACTGCCTCTGTAGGATTTTCGCGTTGAACGTCACAGTTCGCGATGTTTTGCGCCTATATCATCGACACGACGGGCAGGTCCTTAGTGTCGGTGCGTTCAGCGCCTTGACTGTCCTGCGATGCGTCGCATGTAAACGCTTCTTAGGTTGCGCTTTGGTGTTATCGACATGTTCAAACCCGTGTACACCGCTGTGGTCCTCGTTTCGCGATGGGACCGGTAGGCCCACAAGAGGCGACGCCCTCACGGGTCTTACGTGAGTTAGTACCCTTTTTTACGGCTAGTTGTAGAGCCATTGGATTACTTGCGGGTCCATTAGGGTCCGTGCGGCTCGTAATCGGTTCCATACGGCCCCCACGGCTTGTTTTACGGCCCGCAAGGGTCCGTAACACAACTTGGCGGCTCCGTCCGGGGCATGGGATGACGTTTGGGTCTGTAGTGCTGCTTAGATCTACAGCAAGGTAACATACAACGACGTCACACCCGTTAGTTTCGAGATCTCCACGTCCGTGTGAGCTGACTTGGTGAGATTTTCGCGTTGAACGTCACGGTTCCGCATAGTTTTTCACCAGTTCATGGACACGAGGACAAGTTCCCGTTTGTCGGCACGATGCGTCACGCTCCCAGGATGCGTCGGCGTGTTAGCGCTTGCTCGAGTTTCGAGGCCTCAGCGCTCGGTGATAAGATTTCCTTCTTTACGGGAGGCATACCATCACGAGCTATTCCCGCCGTGTTAGGTAGTTCCACGACCGTTCAAACTACTCTGAATGTGATTCTTGCGTCGAACGAGACCTTCGGCTCACATTCTACAGATTTTAACGCGGTTTTCCGTACATCGACGACGATAAACCCGGTAACGGAACGGAATATTGCGACCGTTAGCGCGTGATGCAGTGTTCGCGGTCGTTTTTTCTTGCTGGGGCGTTTTTAGCGTTCGACGGCAGTCCCCACGCGTAGCCGCCGGCACGCGGCTCCGAGTGATTTTATACAAACAGAGTTAACGGCCTATACCAGCAGGCGGCTGTGTGGTAGAGGACCAGTAGCCATGAACTACTGAGTTCGCGGCGTTTCTCTTACCGGGACACGTACTGAGTACGACGGTAGTCCCCTCTTCCCACGCAGCTACCGGTTTCGTGAGCTCCGTGATGAAACAAACTCAGTTTACGACTCGTGTAGCTTGCGTGGCACGTGAACTCCTCCGTATTCCTTACGGCCTCAGTATATATATTTTAACTATTCTCAACGGGAACGCGACTGCGACATCTTCCCTACGGCGTAGCCACTTACCGGTGGCCCGTGGTGAATAGAGGTATAATAAGATAACGACTCACGTTACAGGTGTAGAAATGCGTTCACGCTATCGTGGACCTAGACGGTCCTTTTGTACTGATAGCTACTACGTTCAGGACATGTACTAGTACCAGTTGTCCCCCTCGCGTAGCCACGAGCTTTTTGCTCCGTGGTGCACAGAGACATAGTTGGCGGAGGACTCGTGGTTTTTACTTGTCATGCTGACGCCTTTGTAGACCCATAACGGATCTATAATACTTAACGGGTTGCATACTTTGTACGGCGTAAGTCCCCCAGTAGCCACGCTTTTCAGCTCCGTGGTGCAGGGTGTTTAACGGTCCGTGTAGTATACACAGGACGTCACCTCTCTCGTGATTTCTACCTCAGTGCTGGGGTTTATGACTCATACGGTTGACGTAGTACGTTACCCCCTACTTGTCAATATTACCTCCATGAGGGAAATTTTTCTTGACCATAGGTGGCCTTTTGATAGACAACCTTACGTTTGGGGTAGCTATTACCAACAACGGCACGTATGGTTCATTCCATACTTTAACACCTTACAGCTGCTTCCTTGCGGTTTTACGGCCTGTTACTTAATTGCCCGTACAGACATACGGTATTCGTTTTCTCCGCGCCCGAGCCGTAGGCTCCGCGGTTTCAAGGTTGTTACTATCGAGTAATGCGTTAACACTTTCTCCAGTCAACTTCTTAGACAAGTTTCGCTGTTGATAGGCGTGGCCTGGAGCTACTGCGGTCCCGCAACTGCTACAGTTTTCAGACCCGGCAGGTGCCGTCGACTATGTTTGTACGGCTCCGCGGTCTTAAAACACATGCCGCCTCACAGCTACATAGCCTTACACGGTTGGCAGCCCTTCTTGTATACGTTTTATATTAACGGCCTGCCTTTTGTTTCGCTAGCCTTTGATTTTTGGTCAGTAGGTTTCAACAACCTTTGCTCAGGGTCGGCAGTTTTTTCTGGACTGCGGATAGTGTCGTTCAGTCCCTCCGCTTTACACGTTCAGTCGGTGGTCACCCCCTTTGGTGGTGGTGCGGGTGCTCCCACCTGGTGTAAGGAACGAAGTTTTCACCCGTCAGATATCACCGTCGGTGCCGACGGAGGCTTCTTGATCAAGGTCGGGGCACTTTCCTTGTGACCCCTTCTTTCGGAAACTTGGACGGGTACTTGACCTTTTTCGACAGGCAGAATGCCGGGGGTTTTTCGTTCACCTTTTTACCGCTAGTGCTGAGCGAGGCTTTTCAGTTTTGCTCCACGGTTGTGGTCTCCTTTTCAGACAGAGAGGTACGGACTCCACGTGTTCTGGATTCGTTCCTCTCGTCTCGGCGCAGGACGAACTTTGGCTGCTCAAGACCTTGCAGGCTTCACGTACGAGCCTCGGGTCAGGGACAATTTTTGTCTCTTTCCCGGGCTCCGGCGGACTGCATCTCAGTCCCGAGCGCCGTTTGATGGTGTGGCCTCGGCCCGCCTTTCCTCGACGTAGCATGGTTTTTCTGAGAGGTTGTTCACCCCCTCCCCGTTGTGGAGGTGGGCCCTCTCTCAAGCTCAGTTCCGTCATGAGCTCTGGGATAACTTGCAGCTATCCACCGGGGTTTTTCCAGTGGGGTCTACGGTCTTTGACTCGCGACCACTGGTAAGTTACGTGGAGATCTCTTCGTAGTGTGTCATGTGACATTTTCCTCCGATAGATCGCCCAGTGGCTTTCTTTTAAAGTAGTCTGAACTGTTCATAGAACGCCGCGGTATGCACTCGGGTTGGGGCATAACCTCTTTTCACGGGATCTCGTGCGCCATTCGAGAAAACGCTTTTTGCGGTTTTTCTCTTGTTTTTGGTCTGACTCACTTTTCGACGTTCGTGTTCCCCGCTAACTTTAGCTCTTACGCGGTTATGCGCTAACGAATTTTTCCCTTGTCCGGGATTTCTTCAATTCGTTTTTCGTTGGTACACGCCGTTCCCAATCGTAGTTTACTCGCCGGTTCCGTCTCGTGGGCGAATCCGGTGTGGCTTGTGGCGTTTTTGTGAACACTTTGCTGTAATTGTGTCCAAACGCTCTTCCGGTTGGCTTGTTTTTCTGGGCTTTTGCTCAGGCTCTTTCGAGGTTTGCCTCCGTTACTGTCAACGTATGGTGCCTTGTTCGGTTTGACTGTACCTCGCCGTGGTTTACTATGCTTTAGTTCTTCCCACTCTTGAGGTCTTGCATCCTTTCGAGGAGAAGGAATTTCGTCCTTTACACGGGATTCGATTCGTGTGAGTTTTCGTACCAGCCATTAAAAAAAAAAAAAAAAATGTGCGCCGACCTGAACTCCCTTCCTATCCTCGGTTGCAATCTGATTGCATAATTATAGCATGAAAGGTAAGGTATAACTTGAAGTAAATTTACCCCGCTAAGCGTAGCGGGGATATTTACGAGAGTTATACTTACCTTCCATGCATCCCGCCCGCCTCCCCTCTCGTTCAGGCCTCGGTGGAATGTTGAGTGAGGTGGTACAGAGGTATTATGGAGGTCAGGGTTTGGCTGGTTACTGCGTTTTTTAGGTTTGGTTGAAGTGCGTTAGAATCAGGTCGTGTGACCAGATTGCATAATTATAGCATGGAAGGTATGTATAACTCTCGTAAATATCCCCGCTACGCTTAGCGGGTAAATATATATATATATATATATATATATATATATATATATATATATATATATATATATATATATTTGCATCATTAGTTAAGTTTAAGTGATAACTAACTTATGTACTTGCCAAAATGCCAAAATTGACTTTGAATTTGTTACAGCAGTTATTTACAAATGAGAAATTAAGAAGAAAATGTTGTGATATATTCTTTTAAAAGAACCGGAAAGTTTCTGTTAGGGAGGAGGGGGTGGGGAGGTGGTGCAATTTTTAGAAGTTAAGCATTTTTTTTCACTACGTAAAAAATACTGAAGTGAAGTAGAAAGTGCGGGAGGGGGATAAAAAATTCGCAATTTAAAATGAATTGTATAAGGGGAGGTATTTGAAATATTAGGCGCTGAACTTTTTTAAGGTCCAGGGTGGGAGGGGGGACAACAAGGGCATGTGAATGTGATCCAAGGGCTTTTCTAAGGGGCTTTAGTGGGGTCAATAGCCCTGTTAGGGACCCAGGCGCAAAGGTCTGAAAATTCCCTGTTTTTGATGACCCGCAATGGCAATGGAAAACTTTTCAATGAGAATAACAAAAAACGTATAGCAGACAGCGTTGCATGGTTATGGGTCTAGGGGTGTATTATCCCTGGAAGCGCTAAAGATTCCCTGCTTTTAATGTCTCCAACTGGCTTAAAAATTATAATAATAATAATTAGTCATATAATTAAGGAACATATTCTAAAATCCAAATGACTGCTCAAAGTAATGCGTGGTTGATATTTTCAGTTGGAATCCCCTTCAGAATTTTGGAACCAACTAAACCCATCCCCTATTTAGAGATAGAATTTTTCCACTACAACCTACTATCATCATTCACACATACCTGTATATTAAATATTTTAAAAATGCACTATAATAAGATTTGACTTTCTAAAAATTATACAAATATTTAAAACCATTTTGCTGATGTCAACATTAAAAAGAGACCGTGATAAGGTCGAAAATATATCAATTTCTAAATACAAATTTGTATAGTTTTTAAACAAATTTTAACAGATGGGCTCACAGGAAGTGCGGGTACATCATTCCGTCATAACCCTTCCCTACTTGCCTGGAACCAGAAATCCTTATGCTGTCGGGATTGTGCAATACCAGAACATAACATTGATTATATTGTGAATGAGGAAAAACTGCTATTTTGAGAAAAAAAGCCAGATATTTTGAGGAAAAAGCTTGGAAATTGTAAAGTAAAAGTCGGATATATATATTGTACAAATAATAAGGAGATTTTTAAGATAAGTCGAATATTTGAAAAATCCTTTAGACATTTTGAGGAACAGGTTAGATATTTCAAGGAACGGGTTAGATATTTTGAGGAACAGGTTAGATATTTTGAGGAAAAGTTGGATATATTGAGCAAGAAATTAAATATTTGGAGGAAAAAGAGTTGGATACTTCAAGTTGAGAGAAAAAATCAGAAATTGGGTAACTCTAAATATTTTGGTGGGTGGGTGTGGAGGCAGGGGTGGGAAAAACTAACTTAGGCCAAAATATTTCTTAAATAAACTTTTCTGACATGGGGAGTACATTTTCAGACTAAACTCTGGAGTAGGCTCTAGCTAGGGCAATTAACTCTTGCTAAAAGGGCCTTTAGTGACACCGCTGTCTAATGTGCTAAATTACCAAGAAGAAAAGACTTGAGATTGAAAAGAATTGGATATTAATCATGAAAAAGAATACATGAAATCATTGCTTTTAGAATTACATAAACAATAATTATAGCATGAATAATTTTAAAGGATCGTATTAAATGAAAAGAAATATCTTAATCTGTCTTTGATATTTAACATAAAATCTGTTCTAAGAAATAGAAACAAAAGAAAATTAATTGCCATTACTGTAATTATCAGTTGATTAACAGTTTCAGATCAATTAATATTTAATCATTTGTATTGGTCTTTCAAAACTCATTCCTTTATCTAACACTATTTTCATACTTAAATAAATAAAAAGAAACTTGGCAAAACAGCCTTTTCTTGACATACAGAGAACTTTCTTTGCTACTACTATGCAATCCCTGCATAAACCAATATATTCCAGAAATTCCAGTATGGCCTTTGTTTCTCGCATACAGTAGCTAACTTATTAATGCATTGTTTTCAGAGAGATAACAAATTTACAAACATAACTAAACTTGTGAGATCACAGAGTTAATTATTAACAGTTGTTGTGGTGCTGTTCAGCCCTCATCAAACAAACAAACAAACAAATATTAACAGTTAATAGCTCCATGGTGAGACTAGATCAATGATGAACTGTAAGTGATACCAAAAAGTAATTCTGGATTCAACTGCTTTGTACATTCAGGCATGATGAATAAACAGTCATTAAGGAGTGTAGTTATCTGTGCAGCTCTAGACAGTTCAGCCATTTGATCTAAACATGGTACTTTTAATAGCTCCATGATCTGAAAAAACGTCTCACAAATTTTTTAGAACAAAATTTTCATCATGGTTTCTGGTGTTAAATCATAGAAATTGGTATTTTGTTGTGTTCAGTGTACACACATAAAAACCACACATTTGTGCCTTTAAACTCATTATCAATTGCGACGACCACGAATGAACACACAATTACAATGACATGGTCGTTGCCTGCGTATTGGTTATGATAGTAACAATGCTATCACGAAACGCTTAATACGACCTGGACGAGAACACAGGTACGACGTACAGACATACATAACATCGACAACCAAGTCAATGTTTACGGCCTTTGATAACTAGTTGTGGTGCACTGGCGATTATCAATTGCAAACTATTCAACCTCTTCAATTAAGGCACAAATATTTACATACATTCTCTCTCATGAATATTCATATATCTATTATACAGAGGAGGTTGAACTTCAGAGGAACTCCAGTAAAGAAGAGAAACCAAAGGATGAGACAATGGACTCTTTTGAAGATTCGCACAAACATCGCAACCAAGTTTTGGCGGTCCTGCTTGCAATCACCTCCCTTGTCAGCTATGCTCTTCTTAGCGGTCTTGTGCAGCTTGAATTGTATCGGGACGAGGGAGAAATAGAAGATTTTGAAGGAGAGGAATCTGAGTAAATGCAAATGACAAGTAAAACTTGCCATTGTTACTTTTTGTTGTACTAAGGAGGCATTGTAAGCATATGCATGATTCGCTGATGATACTGTAAAAACAAATCATTTATCTGTGTGTGTTTATTATTCATAATCAAGCCAAACATGTCAGAGCATCTGATTTTTATATTCTATTTTTGCTGATTTTATTTTATAGTTTGTCCTTTGTGCAAGGTATCAATGATAGGTGTTAATTTGAATTAAACGAGATGAGACCTTTCTTTTTATGATGCCTATCAGTTTACAAAAATAAATGTTTTGTTTTGTATTAAGAAAGAGAAATATGGGTACTTCCAAGACCTCAGAGATTTTATTATCAAGAATTGTATTGTTTATTTGGTAGAAATAGTTCATTGCACAAGTCAAGTGTATATATATAGATCTTCACAATCCTATCACTCCTATGGTAATAACCATGGAAAATTTAGATTTCTTGGGGAAGAAAATGCTTCCAAGTGAAAAAAAAAGGGAAAGAAAAAATATTACTTTACTGCTGAAGGTCCATCTTTGGATGCTTGATTTTGTAACCGAGGGAAATTAAGAACATTTCTCCAACCTTGTGTGCAACATTTTGTTCTGCAATTTTTAAAGGTATATGGACAGGGAAAGTTACTCCTAAGTTAAATCGATGTAGAATATGTCAAAAATTATGTGAAATGGCAAAGAATTCTGTCATAGTCAACAATTGATCATTTTACAGCTTCTTGGATTTTCAGGTATTTGATGTGCACATTTTGATACATATTTGTGATGTATAAACATGCAGATTTCTCTATTTGATTACATAAATCCATTCAATCAATCAATCATTGATATTTATTGAGTGCCAAAAACCAAAACATTAAGAATTTTTGGCCCCTAGACCGCTCTAACCCGACACCCTCGATTTTCTCAAAATCAGGGGTAATCCACACCATTCAACCCGAGAGACTCTTCACAATTCGTTGATTAGCAACCAGCTATTCTGACACCCTACACAACACAGGGGGTAATCTATACCTTCTTAACTGACCGCATCTTCATAGTCTATTCACAGTACACTTGTTAGCAACCAGCTCCTGTTACACTGTACACAATAGGTCATTCATTTGGGGCTCAAGCCACCTAACTGCTGTTCAGTGAAGCGACTCAGATTAGTCCTTGGTTGAGCCTTAATATACATTATATGCTTGGAAGGACTTTGTGCATAACCAATGAATGATTGATGAACCGTTCCTCCTAAAGATGGTTATTTCCTCATGAAGAATGTGCAGTAAGGCATGCTATACAACTAAGAAAGAAGTGGAAAAAATGGATGGAAATTATAACACACAATTATGGTAATTAAACAAATATACCACACTAAGTAAAACACTAATTCTCTGCCACAATTTTTGGAAAGGAAGGAAGTAGTGGGCTCTGGCAAGAAGAGTTTGTAAGTACTTCTCATTATTTTAGAGACTGAAATTAAGGAATAAAGTACATACAAATAAATCATTGAAATGCAATTAATTACATTAAGATGGTGAGCGGTCCACCCTCTCATGCCTCACAGCATTTGCTTAATGTCAACAAATTCCTGGAATGTTTAGTGTGTTTCACTTTTTTAGGCATATGCCAGGGAAAGCACAAGTAAGTCATTTGCAATCACTTTTTTTTAGTGTGTACCGGATGAATTTGCCAGGATGGAAAGTGGATGAACACCAGGTTAACACCCTGCTCTTTTCGAGAAGTGTTCAGAGAACCAAGCAGGGGGTGAAAGTCCTACCATCGGTACTGACGGCTTTACGTCCCCTCCGAAGGACAGTGAGCACCACCCAACCATTGTCCACTTTTCACAAAGGTCGGGTGGGGGAGAAGGTGTGATACAGAAGACAAACCTCTGTGCTTGATGTCAGCGTATATCGTTCTGCATATCTGTGGAAAAATTGCTGGTTAAATCACCATTGGATTCGAACCTGGGACCACCGTCATCTCGGTCGTATGCTCAGCCGACTGAGCTACCTGCCTCCCTTATTGAAAAGAACTCAACAGCTGTATCTTCCTTTTTCTGAATTTAAGGGCTTGACTGCTCTGAATTTGAAGAGATTAGAACAGTGGTGAAACAAGACCATCTTACATGACAGAGGACAGTAAACAAAATAGTGAAGAAACTTTAATATCTTATTATACAAAGGAGATATTCAAGTTTAAAGTTTTGTCTACTTTCTGAAGAAGCAACTAAGATATTTAAGTATTTCTTTACCACAGTGTTTCTTTGTAAGCTGGCCGGATTTCATCTAAGATCCGAATCCACAACTTTAAATCCGGTGCATCGCTATTTGTAAGTCCTCTTCATATAAGATGATCTTGAACCTTTAATGCTCTTTTTAATGAGGCATGAGACAGGAAATTTGAATTAAAAGAAAGACCATGAATGCCATTTTTACATAAAGCACACATCTTGCTTCACCAGAGAACTTACAATTATCTAGAATTTGCCAATATGACAGTAAATGGGCTGCAAAATGAAGTTCAAATGTTTAGTGCTACCATCAAAACTTTGTACAAAGACTTTTTATGTGTTGAATGTTTTCACTTATAGAACTCTGTTATGTACTGCAAAAGGTTCTTTGCAAATGGATACATCTACAGTTTATGTAATGTACAATTTATGTGTATGTAATATGCAAATAAACTCTATAGCATGTTGCACACTATTTTTGTTGTTGTTTGATGCAGTATGCTAAGTCAAGTAGCACTTTCATTTTGATAAACTTTTTATTTTATTTGTTTTAGAATCTTCTGCATGGAGTCGTCTTATAAAACTACAATCTTGGACAAAACTCGTTGAAACACCTAGTGAAAATATGTGTTTTTCATGAAGCTACTTTTCTATTGTAAATTATTTTACATTTAAAAATCAGAAATGCTGGAATTTTTTTCTGTTGCTTGTACAATCCCTACTCTTTCAATTGTAATTAATATTTTTAAATTTTAGGGATATTTGTATAATTTAATTGATGCCGCCAGTGTCCCCCTTCCCTACCTCACGATATTAATTGTCCTCCCTCCCGCTCCCCCTCCCCAGTCAATGTTGGCCGTTGTTACTATTTTTCCTGGAAATGACGTTAAGAAAGAAAGAAATTCAACATTGAAAAGGGGGGAGGGTGTAGGGGGTTACAATTCTCAAAACAAATATTAAAGAAACATAACATATATAGTTTCCAAAAAGCTGAAGTGTTTTAACAAATTTGTCCAAGATTGTCCGAGGAAAGAATGTCAACTTTTCGCTCAAATTTCTCAATAGCAGATGTGTTTTGAGTGTCTAGAGAAATTAGCGATATAAATTTCAAAGACAATAAGTTATATGATGACTAAGAATAGACTTGGGGATTAGAATAAATACTTCAAAGGAAACTATTTTATGTGTTTTTGAACATTGCAAATACCTGAGAATTTGTGCGTTTTCAGGGATTAAATGAAGAAAATTAAATGACGATAAAAGACTGGTTAATCTAAGCATATGTTTCAAAACTATTCAAGAAATAAAAATCGAGGAAATAAAAAGGAATGTCCACCCTCATGTAATCGACAAGATTCGAACCCATGTTCCAATGATGATTTGAAATCCATCCTATTGTCCGCTACCCCACCGCGATGCTCGCAACATGGGATTGAAAATATGCCATCCATTCTTGACATAAAATAGGAGAAAGAATGGTAGAGCTGCGAATTATGTGAAATCTTTATATAAATCAACACAAGTAAAGATGTTTAATCAATTCATCTCTGATAAGATGCATGACGGCCTACTTGTTTTTCTAAAGTTTGAATCTTCAATACAATTTTTCCTGACTTTTAGGGTAGACCGTAGAGCTCTTTGATATTAAAATAATATACAAAAATGATCCCCTTATCCTACTTCAATTTACCAATCCCCCCCCCCCATGTTTTTTTATGAACCTACTTTTCTATTGTATATTATTCCATATTAGAAATCACAAATGCTTGGAAATCCCACCACAGTCTTCCCCCTGAACCCTGCCGGCCCATGGCCTCCACCGCATGTAGTTCTCAAAAAAGTGAAATGTTCCAACAGTTTTTTCCAAGATTGTAAGGCTTGCATTCCTCAAAAATTGTCTATATTATTTTCCAACCTATATTCTCTAAAAAATATGAGATGATTGAATATGATATATAGCATAGTAATGCAATGGTGATTATGAGCTTATTTGATGTGCGAAGAATTGAAACTAAAATTTATTCTTCACATTTCCTGCATCATAGGTATTACATGACTTATAACCAGATGAATCCCTTTAAAGGACAATTGACAACTACAAAGGGTTTTTTATTCGTTTCAAAAAGTAATTTTCAGAAAGATCTTTTGAGAAAAGCAATCAATGTTTGCACATTTCTCAGTGGCATCGACTCGGTGGAGTCAAGATCATACCAGAGAGCATGACGCCATTCGCCCTATACTACCCGAAGGCCGAGAGACGAAACTTCCTATACATATAGTGTAGGGAAAACGTGATGCATTTATGTAGCCATTTTTATTCATGCATGCTTTTTTTGTACAAGCTTTGAAAAGCACGGTATACCAACGAAACACTTCAATTTGATTAGAAATTAGTGCGCAAAATAGCACTGACCAATAATTTATACAATTTGGTAATTGTAAATTTTGTTTTTTTCGCACGGACGTTAACGTTAGAGTTACGGCTCTGACATCAGTTGCAGTGGAACCTAATTGATATCAGTTATTTTACTATGATTATTGATTAAATGGTTAAAATAAAGGTTCATCGATTCAAATTCTTCATACGTACGCTAAAGCCCATGTGTATACGGACCTGTCTATGGTGAAAACATGCTAGCGTCTGAAAGTTATGCCAATCTTAATTTTAAATTATCTTGCAGAACTGGAACAACGGAAGTGGTAGGCCTAAAGTTAGTGACAAAATGATTCAACTTTAATTCTGTAATTTATGACTTTTGTTCTTAATGATAATGGTTCTCGTCCTCCAAAAAAATAAACAATCTTCAAAAGAAACTTGGCTGGTTTTCATGTCTGCACAACTCCATTTATTCTACACGGAAATGTTAAAACAGCAAATTTCAGTGGAATGAAAAATATTTTTAAAACCCGCTCTCTATCGTATCTTGTTGGCCTAGTATGAGTCATGTGAAGGTACTGGGTTTGATTCCTAGTATGAGTCATGTAAAGGTACTGGGTTTGATTCCTAGTATGAGTCATGTAAAGGTTCTGGGTTTGATTTCTAGTATGAGTCATGTAAAGGTACTGGGTTTGATTCCTAGTACGAGTCATATAAAGGTACTGGGTTTGATTTCTAGTATGAGTCATGTAAAGGTACTAGGTTTGATTCCTAGTATGAGTCATGTAAAGGTTCTGGGTTTAATTCCTAGTACGAGTTATGTAAAGGTACTGGGTTTGATTCCTAGTATGAGTCATGTAAAGGTTCTGGGTTTGATTCCTAATATGTGTCATGTGGTGTGTCCTTAAGCAAGACGCTTTATTCTAGTTGCTTCATCTGTAAGTGAGTACCAGTATTGCAGAGGAGTAAGCCTATGATGGAATGGTGCCCAGTCCATGGAGATTCATTGGCCCTTACCAAATTTCACCACAGAAATCGGGATAAATTCTGGCCTTATTTGCCATCAGGCTTTAAAAGAGTTCAATTTTTACTTTTTTACCTTAGTAGCTTTGAAGATAGGAAGAAAAAAAATAAGATGAAAAGGAAATGTTTGAGGGTTATTTCACTAATTCTTTTTGAAGTGATATATTCTTTAAGCGAAATTAGTATCTCAATGATAGCCTTCTTTGGTTCAGAGATCATATGGAGAGAAGAACACTCATTTGAGGGGGTATTATTCTGGGGTCTCTTGAATAATGGATTGTCCTTGTGCATGCAATGATACTGAACATGAATACTCACAATCAACTTTGATGAAAAATATCAGTTCCATTTTGTGCTTTTAGTACTTCTTTTATTGAACGAGATAGCAGTCGAATATGAATGGTTGGATTTACTCAATGGTTAACATCCTTAAAGAACACGCTTAATGCTCTCACTTCTGCTTCAATGTTTGAATGTTTGTTGGCCTTGATGAATGAACTTCTCAGTGTGATTCCAATTTTAAACTTAGTTGATGGAATTGTGTTTCATGTATATGATTTTCATCCTCCTGTAAGACAACCTTTCTTACTCTGTCAGTAGTTGTACTTCAGAATGTTGAGCTTTGTGTACCAAAATGTAATAGTTTTGAAATGAAATCATAGAGTTGATCTTTATTCATGTGAGAAGTACTATTTATAATTATGATAAAAGTGGGGATTAAGTTTTTACTGTTCTTTTTGAGTACATGGAAGCATAAAATGAACAGTGGTTATAGAAACATCCCTAAAGTACACCCATTTTAGGGTACATTGTCCATTTAGCTTCATTCATTCTGTAATATCAGGATGTGTTGCATCTATATGTCAGTTAAGGAGACATGGATCCAATTGGGATCAAGCATTTGTGACACGTATACTACATTAGAGCATTGGACACAGCTTTAATGGGGAAAGGCATAAGGTTGTCCAATTATTAATTTGTATTGTAAACCACTATGTCAAGGAGCTGAAGTCCTGTGTAGGGTATTACCCCTCATAATCTCTATTTATATATATAAGGTGCATTCAACATAATTGAATAGTAAATCCACGTGTTGATCCATAAAAGTAAAAACAAAATACAGGAAGATGATGATGTCTATTGAATCAACTTTATTTCAAAATCACAAATTTTTTGGACACGCCTGTGTCCTTCTTGAGTGTGAATTACAATACTCATGATAACTTTGAACATAAACATACTCAGTGTAGGAGCGCAAAAGTAAATGCGCGTGTGAATGCGTGTGTGCTGTGCGTGGTAGTAATCGTACTATCTGGGAGCATTGTGTGAAGCGTGGAAAGAGACCATGAAAGAAGGCGTTGAAAATCAATTGTGATGTCATGTTTATGTTCAAAGTTATCATGAGTATTGTAATTCACACTGAAGAAGGACACGGGTGTGTCCGAAAAATTTTGTGATTTTAAAATAAAGTTGATTCAATAGACATCATCTTCCTGTATTTTGTATTATATATATATATATATATATATATATATATATATATATATATATATATATATATATATATATATATATATATATATATATATATATATATATATATATATATATATATATATATATATATATATATATATATATATATATATATATATATATATATATATACATACATATATATATATATATATATATATATATATATATATATATATATATATATATATATATATACATACATACATACATATATATATATATATATATAGATAGATAGATAGATAGATAGATAGATAGATAGATAGATAGATAGATAGATAGATAGATAGATAGATAGATAGATAGATAGATAGATAGATAGATAGATATATATATATATATACAGTACCTGTTTGGACTGTTCTGTTAGTGAGTGACTCAAAAAGTATAAGTAGTATTCTTCTGAGTAAACTAAAATAGTGGAGGCTTTTGGACCTTCTGGTCTTGAGCCATTTACTCCCATCCTGTGGGCTTCTTCATAACCCCCCTTCTAAACGTATGAGTCCAACTCGCGTGGTTAAGAGTTCCTGGTGCTCGAGTCCAACTCAGACAGAAGGGGACTTGAGTCTGAGACTGGATTTAATTAAGTCCAACAACACTGCTTGTTTGAAATTTGGATATGCGGCCATCAACTGATTGGTTCAAGCGGTATGTTTTGAAACTTTGTTTTGAAGTCTTTTCATGAAATATTGTGTGTTACTTTAATCATAGGATGTATAATTGAAGTCCATGGGTGTAGTAAATGTAACATTGGTGCGGGTGGGGCAAGGGGGGGGGGGGGGAGTTTAGCAAACAAATTGAATTAAAAGAAAGATGAAAACCCATTTTTAGAATTAAATCGTCTCCACTATCATCATTTGTCAAAATTTGTATTTTCTACTCATTATCCTGAACTTGAGTAATGACTGGGAGAAAGTCGTAAAACATCTTTAATCCCTTGGCTACACCATTGAAATCTCTGTAATATGTTTCTTAAATTGTTGCTTTAAGCAATTATCGCCTTACATTGCAGCTCAGTTTTCTGTATCTATGATATCAAAATGAATCGTTTTTGTATGTAAACTTGTTTGTTTAATTTGTATAACCAAAATTGCAATCTTGTGTTATTTAAATGACCTTGAAAAAGTTGCCAATATGTAAAAGAAAAGAAAACAAATACAGTGTTTGGAATCTTTGAAACTTTTGTCCAGTGTCTTATTATCCATGTCTGTCTGAGAATACTAGTCGGACAAGAAGAATGTCCTGTTTCAGCTTTTTAGGAAGAGCATTTAATTCTGGGTAGAATAATCTTCATATTTAAAGGTGCACTGACCGAAAAGTGAAGATGAAGCTTTTATCTTCGTGGAGACCTGCAAAGCTTATCTAACACCAATATTTCTACCCAGTATAATTATCTGAGATTCATAAAGGAGGCAAAACAGGTGAAATATTATTAAAGAAAAATGCTTTTAATTGGTTGTTTCTGTATGATTAGAAAGAAACATGTTTCCAAAAGTTATTGAAGTAGGGTATATTTGGCAATGTGTATAAATACTTAACTTTCATCAATTTATTTTTCTAGCAGGTTTTACTAAAATTTTAATGAAATACATTAACTTTGTGGGAGAATGTGTTGCTGTGATGTCATACTATACCTTTTTGCTATTCGTTTATTGGCATTTTTTTTGTGAACCTTAAAATTTGAATATCTCCTGGAAGGAATAACATATCAACATAATTTATGTACTAAATTGTTCTAAACTTTTTCTCTTTGTTACGAAAGGTTACAAAAAATATCAGAATATTCCTTTAATTCCCCAAAAAATATCAGAATATTCCTTTAATTCCCCACTTGTACACTTTGGATCCTTCTTCCGCTGGAGGCAGTTACAGCATCCACACTCCAATGTTTTATTCGGCAGCATAACCAGCCACTAGATACCTGCCACCTACGGTTACCAACCATGGTTGGTAAACCTTCCAGTTTTTACTTGCACTAGTGTTCTTATCTTTCTTTTGTGTGTTCTTCTTTCTTTTAATTGTACTTGGACCGCACTGCAGCATTTACTATCTAGAACAGCATTTCCTGCTTTTTACATGTCAACCAATCAAAAATCAAGAATTTGGATAGTTACAAAAAGTTTTGTTATTGACTTTAAAAATGGGCACTGCTCTTAAATATTTCCAAAATTTATGTTTCCCACAATTCAGAGGATTTTCAAAGATCTCCTTGGAAAGTGACTAAAACTTTTATTTTTATTTTATTGTTTACTCTTCATATGTTGCGAGTTTCCCTCCCCCTCCCCCTTCCAAGGATTTAATTCAAAGTATATTGCCCAACTGAAACAAACACTGTTATTGATCAACCAATAGAGGTGTACGATATTTTGAGTGAGTAACGGCAAAACAACATTCTATAGACCCTCATATCTGTTGCCCAATTTTCAGTTTATTCCGCATTTATTCTAATTCCATATTCTCGAACACATTTCTTATGTTACACGTCTATCATGCGCCTAATGTTCCACACGCCCTGAAATCTACATGTATAATTAGTAAAGTGGAACATGACGTAAATTCAATTCTTTATAATACAGGATTCTAGTTTGTTATTGGAGGAAATTTAACATATCTGAAGCTACTTGTATATGAAATCGTCATATCTTCCCTGAAATGGGAATATATAAATTTTCACTTAGAATCGTCGGCAAAACTAGCATCTACCCCCTCCCCCTCCACTCTCCATCAAAATGAAAACCTTCTAGCTATGCCCCTGCCTACACATTCTCACCTTAAAAAAAAAAAAATCAATATATCTTGCATGAAGGATTTACTTTTCAATCTTTACATGAAATGTCCTTTGTTACATGGTATGCCCTAATTTAAAGTTTCATATATTGAAGTCAATTCAGTGGCGTATTCAGTGGTGGATCAGGGGGAACTTTCCCCCTAAAAAAAAAATAAAGAAATTTACAGATACACCCATTGCCACCCAAAAATTCGAGGACAAAAATAATCACCTCGATCTTGCAAAGAGGACAAACTTAATAGTGTGACACTACTGCACTATGAGAGTCTCTTCTACAATTCTACCTTCTTGGATGCTTTTATATTGCAGGGTGTGGTCAGGTGGTACGGACTTGTTCAGATTTACTTGACCTTTCTATTGACGTCGAACACTAATAACGATCCAGCCATTTTCTTGCAATATATTCGTACAGAATCTAGGTGTTGAAACTGAGGGAGGGGGAAGAGACTGGCAAGTGGTGGGTCTCCAACCAGTGCTCCACGAGTGGTTAATAAAATGGCCGTGGGAGTCTTGACATAAATACTCCAATGGAGGTCTGTTTGGACATTATAAACCTTGGTAAACCAACAAGCTCTGGGATGGTAGGACAGGTTAAAAGTAACTTATTAATGATTTACAAAAATGTCAAAATTAATTTGTCTTACGGTTGACCCTCTGGACCATCATCTCCTGGACTGCTGGACGGAAGTGGGTTAGTTAAGTTAAGACAATTTTTGATATGGCTCCATGGGAAGATCCAAACGATGGGTCATATTTACGCTTTTTAAAACACAAAACTGGAATTAGACACTTATTGGGAGAGAAAATCTTAGTTGGAACCCTTAAGTCCGGATCTGCATAACGTGTTCTTTTGTCTTACATATTCTCAGTTACATATCCTCTTCTGGTAGAACTTAGAAGGCACCTCTGTTCTTCAGCACCAGCTCTCCTACTGAATTGTCAAATTCTGCCACAAGATCTCTGGATGTTTTCAAGATAACTACATTTCATTGACCGATTGTTTAAAAATGTATCCAGTCTTCCAGGGACGTATGAAGTTTCTATTAACGTTCAAGCTACTCCTATTCGGGAAATCTCAAATTTTTGTAAAATATCCTTAAATTTTGGTTCATTTTTGGAACTTTTTCGTCACTTTTCGGAAAATTTCTTTCATTTCCGTGGAATTTTTCATCATTTTGGGATTTTTTTTAGCTTTTTGAGAAATTTTGGGCCAATTGGATATTTTGAGTATTCTTCAATTCCAGGCAATTTTCTTTAATTTTCGGGAATTTTTTTTTCTTTTCAGGCAGTTTTTTTTCTTAAAGAAATTTTCCTTGAAATATTGGCGAATTTGGCAAAATATTTAGACAGTTTTCTTCAATTGTAAGGAAAATTTCTACAACTTTCAGGAAATGCTGCCAAATTTGATTAAAATTCCCAATAATTTGACCAAACTTTCCTTCAATTTGACCAATTTTTACAATTCTATTTTAATATTTTCCCAATTTTACCTCCTAACCGGACAGAAGGCATACAACCGGGAAGGTGAAACTCTCTCCGGGTGAAGTCCCCCTTTCCCGATTCATACGCCTTTGCAGAGGTCTTTTGAAGGCCTCCGTGCTTGGTGATTTAATAACGTCACATGGTTTTGGAGAGAAACATTTGTCTTTCTGATGCTTCAAATTTTGCTGACTGTGTCCACGATCGAGTGAGATGTGGCAAGTTTTAGAGGTAGATAATTGGTAGATAATTAGATACTTCCTCATCATACCTGCCAGTTAATATTTCATAAACTTGAATCATCGATAACTTAACTGAGACTGAGAGGAACGGTGGACTGGCCAAAATCATTCCACTGCTCTAGGTGTAGGAACTGCTTCTAATTTTGAAGTGAAGACCAGCCAAGAATATATCTATTTACACCATGGTTAACCAAAATGTTAACCAAAATGCTGTTGGTATGTTCCTCTATTATTCTATAGGCTAGACCACACATGAAATGGCAACCATATGGGTCATTAGTGTTAGGCTGCATAGGACTCCATGGCCCAGCGGCGTAGCTAGAGGGGGGCGCCCACCCCAATATTTTATTCCGTTGGTTGAGAGAGGGGTGGGAGAGGGGGGAGAGGAAGGAGAGCGAGAGGGGAAAGGAAGGTAAGCGAGAGGGGAAGGTGAGCGAGAGGGGAAGGTGAGCGAGATCGAGAAAAGGAAGGGGAAGGGGGTGTTGGGGGGAGGGTACACGATACAGAACAGGCTCATTTTAAAATATTTACACAAGTTTGTAGTGAAATATTGAAAACCTTACTACCGTTATTTTTCAAATAGTGATAATAAATCTATAACCATGTACAAACGTAAACAATAAAATATGACTGTATATTTCCACATTATGCGTTTTCATTGGTGCTCAGTGGTTAAGGTGTCATGCTCGTATTCGAGAGGTACCGAGTTCGAGTCTCGTCGTGAGTGCTGCATTGTGTCCTTGAGCAAGACACTTTACTCTACTTGCTTCAGTTCACTCAGCTGTAAAATGAGTACCAGCACAGCTAGGGAGTTAATCTGCGATAGACTGGCGTCCCGTCCAGGGGGAGTATTGTACTCTCATCCGCTTGCGCCATGGAAACCATTAGGCTCAGTGAGCCTAATGGCTCGGATTGATTTAGCTTTATGCGTTTTCATGATTGTGTGTTTTGTATATTGTGTATTATAGCTCTCTTTGACATGAATTTTGACTTGTATGATAAACCTTCTTACTATGCCTTGTGACATACATTTTCCCCCTTGAAATGTCAATTTTGCCAGAGCCTCTGAGGGATTTAACCCCCCCCCCCCCTCCCCCTCCTCCCCCTTTTCCCTTCCCCCAATATGAAAATCCTGGCTACGCTACTGCCTCGCTACCTCGGTCGCCTTCTTGACCAGCGGCCGATTGGCAGGCCAGTTCCAGGTAACAAACCAAGTCAAAGCTAGGCCTGACAAGGCAAACTTTCAGCCAATCACGTACGAGGATCTACGAAAGTATGCGCTTGCGCATTTATCTCAGGGCGGACAAATTGAGGCACAAATTTGTGAAGTCAACATAGTGGATGCTTCCATGATTTAATCTATGGTTAGTTTTTAAACTGTTCCTTTCCAGAATTTAAAGAAAATATTACATTTTATTAACATAAGATATTTCTTGTATGGTATGGTAATGAAAGGAAGACAGGAGGCCAAACACCAATACGCGCTTTTTGTACAATGCGTAATCTTGTATGTACCATTTTCACGATGAAATCGTGGCACCATTAATTACTACTCATGTAGGTTACTCTGGAGACATGTCTTTGGCAGGGAGCCTAAGACATCTACGCCACTTCTGGTGGTGTTTTTTTTTTTTTCACATACGTCTATGTGAAATTACACTGTCCTTATATTTAAAGCTGTAAAATTTTAGTAGGTCGAAATATTTTACTTTCTTTTTTGGTCAAGTTCCAGTTCAGAGTTCGTGCTAACGCGTTGGTACAATTTGTATCCGTTTGTGTTACTTTACTTACCAGGTGACCCGAATTTCAGCCGCTCCCGAATTGTTACCGCCCCTGAATTTCAAACGTCATTCATCATTCATGAAAGTCGGACAAAATTGATTTTACTTTTACTTTTACTTCCGATATGCTATTGCAATATTATGCAACATCACCAAAACAACAAACTTTTTCTCTACTTATCTTGTAAACAAAAAATTTAGTCCTTGGTATTAAGGAGATGTTTCCGAATCAAATGATGATATCATCGAGCAAAACTTATTGCTAGTAGAAATGTATCAAAAAATGTTATTTTCTGAAAGTTTTGGCTCTGTGGTATTTTACAGTGAAATTCCTGTGTAGCACTGAATTTTCTACGCTGAGCATTGTTACGCGTACGTGAGTGTACACAAGTTAGAGAAAGAGCAACACCGGTGAGGAACTTTACAGGCGTTTTTCACGGGTGTATATAAAGCGCTGGAATTGGATTGTACTGTTTGAGTGTTGCAATTCCAAAGCGTATAACACCATAGGCCTAGGCGCTATGCCCGTATGTACGTGTCACAAGGGTAAGATATTCAAAATATGGCGCACGCTAATTGTGAGGCATAATACATTTTATATGTGCATGCACATGCATATGCACCGGTATTACATGTATTGTTAAGAGCGTTTCACGATTTTGAAGAAAAAAATTGTTGCTTTTTTCCTCTTTCCTTCTAATTTTGACAATTAATCGTTGTTGTTTCTCTCCAAATTTTACAACTGCAACTGGAAACAAACTAGTGAAGTAAGTGTGTTTAATTTTTCAGTGAGAAGGGAGTTGATTCTCCCAGAAAAATCTGGAAACTTTTTTTTGAGAGGTCATAAGTACATCCCCTGCTTTAAATTGAGAACACTGAGACCAGCGCTAAAATGGAACAGTACCAGTATCAGCATTACTTATGTTTTACTCTATTTCCAAACCACAAGTGTGGTGTCAGTTTCAAAGCTCTCTGGCTAAATCCCCTCTCAGATTCCAGCTGGAACTAATGGGAGTATATTTAGCAACACATATTATGCAGACCCTAGTATAAAGAACTTTGGTAAACAAAGGGTGTCTTTGTTTGTGTTTACTATTTGGAGAATAAGTGAAAGAATATCTTAGCAAGAAGTAAGTTAATTTGGTGGTAAGTTTGATCATTTGTGGTTAGAAAATTTCTTGTGCAGATTTTAAAGCAGGCAGTGTAGTAATGTGTTAAATCCCATTGACTTTTTATTAGTGTGTGGCTCCACTTTTTCAATGGACATGGGCACATACCCAAATCGGTAGATTTGGAGATTTGCTCTATTTGGGTATGTGGACGCATACTAAATGTAGCCTAGGCCTACAGTATGTGGACCAGTTCCAAGGAAAAATTTGTTTTTTATTCCATAATTCCTTACTTATCTCATAGTTTTAGTTTTCAATTTAGTTTTTGGGATTGCAGATTAATTTTCAATTACATTTTCCATGTACACATTTTGTATATTCAGTGAAGGCATTTTATGTTATTTTCTTTCAATTTGTTTCAAGAGAGTGCCAAAAATCATTTGATCACCAATATTTTTGTATAACCTGTAGACTTTATAGGTAGGGCTTAAAACATGTATTTCCCAAGTAAGTCAATTTTTCCTTTAATGCCTTAAGGTAAGACTAGAATAATGGTGTATTTACTGTAACCACAAATTCCATCATTCTCTGTGAGCACTACACATTTTGGAACTAAAATGTTTAGTGGAATTAGTCCCATGACTAGTAAATGTTTTAGATTTACAATAAAATCTTAACACAATATCAAAAATAAATCAAAATTACACTGGTAGACAGAAAACATATTTGTAGTTAAAAATTATTAGCAAAGAACAAATATTTGATAATTTCCAACTTTCTGAGTAGTTATGATTAAACAGACAACATGGCAGTATGGCTAGAAAAATCATCCTCACAAATAGCAATACAATTTTTTTAAGAGTTTAATGAAAACAATACCGATGCTTGTTATAGGTGGAAAGCAATAGAGTTTAC
>JAIGNY010001510.1:180000-222500 GCA_020152595.1 Chiridota heheva
TATTAAGTCATATTTCTGCTACAAAAACATGAAGTTGTGGAATGGGAGGGGGAGTTCACCCTGGATCACCAAATTTTTGTTTTAGTTGCTTCTCATTCTAATGTCGAGCCACAAGTTTCTTCTTCCTTTTGCCATACTTTTACATGATCATGTTCAATCAAAACTTCACATTTTCAAAAATTTGCTTTCTGACACCCAATATTTTATCATCAATTGATTGTTGTTCAAATTTTGCAATGGAAGAAACTTTTCTCAATATAGGCATGGAAAACTAATGCCTGTTTGACTTGGGCTTTAACTGGTAGTTGCTCTGCCCTTTAAAAAAAAAAGAATCCCTCTGTGCCAATGTGTAACTTAAACGTTTAGAGCGAATGGTTCATTTTGTTTGTGTCAACTTCATGTGAAATGTCATCGTGATTATAAATAAGTTACTTCAAAAAAAAAAACAATTGTGTATCAAATTGATACTCATTCCTCCCTACTGCAGGTGAAACTAAACTTCCTGGGAAGTTTGACATCGTACGCATTGACCTTTCCCCATCTGAGCAGTACAAGTCGATGCTGTTAGCAGGTCAGAAACCAGAGGTGATTCTTGAAGTATGCTCCCGTGCAATGGCCTTTTGGACATATCAGGTTGTGCAGTGGTTTAATTTATGTTTAATTTGCAAGCCACATTTATTATCAAATCATTTTTGCATATCATAAGCAGGTAAGAGGACACAACAGGGAAAAGAAAGTGCAGAGGAAAGAAAGCCAGTTGTCAGAAAGGGGGCTGGATCGGGATGGTGCCTTTTGGGGGCATCTTCCCTTAGGAGAAATGGTGTCAATCATTAGTTATGTATATCACTTCAGGCACCTATTTTTATGCAGGCAAACAAATTTTTTGCACCAATTTCAATTACAAAAAGTGCTGATTACTGGCAGGTGTCTTTTGTAACTATTACAAAAATATATCAAAAAATTGTACACAAATTGTTATTTCATAGTAAAACAAAAATTGTCTTTTTTTTTTATCATTTTCAGGATTAAGTGCCGGTCCTTAAAGAAAAATGAGGTTTTACAAAAATATATTAAGGTACACAAATATTTAATTTTTGTACTGCTGGTCCATTTTTTTATAATATTTTACTGTGATTACTTTATTGCAGGTATCAAAATTGACTTCTTTCATACTGCGGGTATCAAAATTGTATAATTTCATACTGAAGTTACAAAACATCAGTGATTCTGCGGGTATGTGTTTTGGTTGGTGGGCTGCACACCCCTACCACTTTTAATATGAAGTGCCCTCCCCCCTTCCTCCCAAGAGCTGGATAAGAAGAGGTGGGGAACAATTGTGGAAATTGATAGGCCTTGCTCTCCTAACTGAAAATATAAACATTGCTAACGTAACTTATAAGAAATGGCTGTGACTCCCTCCCCCACCTTGCTAAATTTGTTATGCTGGCTATGTTACCGGGAATCTAGAACTAGTAGTACTTCAATTTCTTTTTGTTGCTTTAAAGTTTTGTTTGCACACTGAAACGAATATTGTATGGCAGTAAGAATATTGTATGGTGACAGGTTGCCAAATTCCACTTGGTTCTGTAATCCCCACCCCTTCCCCTCCCCAATACATTTGCCCTGTTTATATACACACTATCTACTGTATGTTTGAGTTTCACATTCAGGGACATTACCATTACTTCACTTCTAAAATATTTTTGAATTCTATCAATTACTTTTGCATCAATTTTTCAGATACATCAAGAGAGAATATATCAGGAGTACATTTCAAACAAACTGAGGCAGAAAAGTACCCAACTTGAGCAATATTACGAACAATTGGTCGCTCGCACTCAGACTGAAGTCACATGTATCCTTTTTTTGCACAGTGCAGTAGTGTGGGAAAGCTTCATTAGCTGGTCCTGTCCTTAAAAAAATAAACACTCAGACCTGATGTCAAAGTTAAGCAGATCGGGCCAGACATTTCCCTATCATTTTTCTATCTTTTTTCTTATTTTTAAACCACAAGCAATTAAGCTCAGGTTCCACTCGCTGATAATATTCCAGACACCAGTTACTCAAATTACACCCACGTGTCCAAAGATAATTGCACACAGTAAATACAGTTCATAAAAGTTCACACAGTAGTTGCAATTATTTCTGGCAATAAGGGAACCATTCTTTTCTTTGATAACCCTAACTGACCTTTTAGTTAAACAAGGTGTTTCATTACATGCATGCCATATGAACTGTCAATCATTTAGCAAGAGGTTTATTTTAGGGAGGATAATTGGTTGTATTAGTCACAATATTTAGGTTTGTGGTTTGGACTGGCTGGAACAGAATTTTAAGGAGAGCCACAGCTAATGTAAAGCCATCTATTGTGATTAAAATGTGGCAGTGTACATTTTATTCCAAAACGATTACTGAGTGGCATATCATAATAAGTGCACATTCAACCATTGTATTTCGACCAATCAGAACACACAAGTTGAAATCTATGGAATTCATTGGTTGAAAAATGAGCCACTCAAAATCTTGGTTTTTTTAATCAATTAATTTGTTTTATAGTTTTTGGTGTGTTTGTGTGTAGCGGGGGCAATAATTAATATGTGTAGACACTTTTTGTGCCATTTACCTGTATATATCAAATTGGCAAGTTAATAGTTTGATCAAAATGTATTAATTTAATCATCTTAAATGTGTGTGTGTGTGTAGGAAGGGGGTTGATAATTAGTATGTTTAAACACTTTTTGTGCCAGTTATCTGTAAATATCAATTTGGCAAGTTAATAGTTTGATCAAAATTTATTAGTTTAATCATCTTAAGTGTGTGTGTGTGTGTGGGGGTGATAATTAGTATGTTTAAACACTTTGTGCCAGTTATCTGTAAATATCAATTTGGCAAGTTAATAGTTTGATCAAAATTTATTAGTTTAATCATCTTAAGTGTGTGTGTGTGTGGGGTGATAATTAGTATGTTTAAACACTTTGTGCCAGTTATTTGGCCAGTTAATAGTTTGATCAAAATGTATTAGTTTAATCATCTTAAGTGTGTGTGTGGAGGGGGGAGGGGGAATAATTAGTGTTTAAACACTTTTTGTGCCAGTTATCTGTAAATATAAAATTGGCAAGTTGGAGAAAATTTTCAAAAGAGCAAGGAGATTGCATCCATATTTGTATTCTTCGCCGCAATCCAATATTTAAGAGCCTTACAAAGAATTGTCCACATATTACCAAGATTTATTTCTGAGATGTTCAAATATGTTGCAGATTCTTTGTTGCATATTTTACAGAGAATTTTGTAGACTGTGAATTTGTGAAAACATTATTTTCCTGATGATGATTTTACCAGCTCTGAAAAATCAGATTTCAGGTAAGTTAGCAGGGCAGAATCTGTCCTCTTACATCTTGAATTGTAGTTTCCAACTCAGTGCTGCAGTTAGAAATGTCTTAATCATTACCTGAGAAGAATATATGCAAGTGGTTTAATATTTTATGAGGAGGAGATACCGGGGAAAGGGGGGGAACTTCCATACTGAAGTGGTAGGTATGCGCCGCCCAGAATTTCAAAATTGGACTGCACTATGAGAGATTTGTTTGGTAACTGAGTATTACATTATGATTTTCATACCTGCAGTATAGAAATAAGTGATTTTTGATACTTGTAGTACAAAAATAGGTGATTTTTGATACCTGCATTATGAAAATAAGTGATTTTTGATACCTGCAGTATGAAAATATGCAATTTCTTTGTGACCAGCAATATGAGAGATTGGATTTTCAATTACCGTGCACTACGAAAATTCTGAAAACAGGGCAACTGCTCGGGCACATATGTATATATACCTCACATGTGAAAGTGCCACCCCCCCCCCCCCATCCCTTTCCTGGAGATGCTAATTTTAGATCAAAGTTAACCAGCTATTTAAAGAATTCAAAGACTGCTCTACCCAAAATTTAAACTCTTTCTGATAAGTTATTCAAGTCCAAGACTTCCATAGACCTAAAGCAAAAGCTACTGTAATGATGCACACAGATAATCACCCCTTGCGAACCACCAAATATGAACAACAGAGCTACATCTTTGAGTGTTTCCTATAGGAATATATATTTTAAATTTACACAATGCTCCAAGGGGTGGGGGATGCACATGTTGTTGTGCCCCTCCTTCAATAGGAGAAGAGGCATAAGCAAGATTTGGTGGTGCAACTTGTTTCAATATGGTGGTGCATTTTCCTCCCACATTTTTTCATATATATGTCTTTTGTATATTTATTTGCCAACCACTTCCCCCCCACTCTACTTTTAGTGGACAAATCATGCTTATGAGAAGAGGAATTTGCAAAGAATTTCCTTATTTCAGGGACACTTTTGCATCTGTAGAATTAACAATTTTTGGATTGATTAATTGACATATCAATTCATTATTAATTTTGTTTCTAATAGCTCTACAAAAAGAATTGGATAGTACAAAGAGAAGGTTTCAAGAGGTTCCGAGAAAGCAATGGAGAAGAGCAGACAGCATCAGAAATTACAGGTATTGTAATCATCCTTGTTATTAAAGGAAAGGCATTGTCCCATAAATACGTTCAGAAGTGAACGCTGCTGAGCTGTAAACGTCACTTCTGGTTTTCAATTTTCCCTATTGAACGTAAGGAATCTGTGATGTTATTGATCACGCATTCTCCGTGCCAAACATTGGGGTGACATGTGTTATTGATAACATCACAGATTTCTCGCAATCAATAAGAAAAAAATTGAAAACCGGAATTGAGGTTTACAGCTCAGCGGCGTTCAGTTCTGAATTTATTAATGGGACGATACCTTTTCTTTAAGGTGTCAGGTTTTCAGGGAGACATTTTATTTGCAAATGTTGTCACTACTGATGTCAAACAATTTTAATGTCCTTCTAAACAAAAGATATAAAACTGAGTATAAATAGTTTCTTGAAAAGAGCTAGGATTTCATCACATGACTTAACTCAACTGGACTCCATTTTGTAGGGCAGCATCGTCGTGGTGTTTCACCCTTGCGTTGTGTCTTCACACAGCTGTCACAACACGTACAACAAACATATTACATGCTAATCTACCAGTACCAGATCAGCAAATTTACAATTTGCAGTTTTTTTTTGTTCGCTTCCGATTTTACTTCATATTTTTCTTAAGTTTCATATATTCACTGGGTATACGAAGTGTAACTTTAATCTTAACGCCAGCTGATTGTTCGTTATACTCACACAAAGCCTACATACCTGATATAAAATGCTCGCTGCAAATCCTAGTGTGAACTGTAGGTTGAAAATTGTCACGTCCTACAGCAGAAACCTTCGAACGTCGATCAGGATCAGATGGAAATCGATCAAATGTTTTTTTATTCCCCCACACACATCTTTTAGTACAACCAATGGCACAGCAAGATTCCGCATAATCATTTTACAAAAATAATCTTAAATAACAACATGCAAATGTATGAAGGTTTAATCAAGTGTACAGCAGACGACAGTATTCCTGCCTGTCAAAATGGCGATGTAAACAAAGTCATGTGACCTTATGACGTCAGCTGAAACACCCTTATTCATGGTTTTTAGCAGCCTACTTTTTTATTTTCTCTTTGCAGTTGATGTATGATGCTCTTAGAAGGTGAGTTACATTTCTATTTTTTATAGAATCATGAATGTACAGAATCAAAGGTGAAAATAAAAGGTCCAGAATTTTTGCTAAAAGGTCCAGAAATATTGTTTAAAGGCCAAGAAAGTTTGCTAAAATGTCCAGAAATTTTGCTAAAACAGTAAAAGGTCCAGAAATATGAGGCAATAACCTTTTTTTGCCCTTCAGCAAAATGTAGCCTCCGAAGACAACTATTTTGACACAATTTTGGAACAATTGTTTGTGACATCAGCAAATTCTTTCATTCTATGACCTCTTGTGTCCCAATCCAAAGCCTGGCTACTACACCCCTGAAAACAAGTTGTTATTTTCCATGCCTGTTTGTCTGTGATTTCTGTTACCACGGTTCCAGTCATTTTACTAGCAAAGGCACTAATTAGGAGCTGGAGATGTATGTAAATGAACTCAGCAAATTCATGTATTTATCTATTTACTTCAAGTTATATCTTACCTTCCATGCTATAAATATGCAATTCGGTCACATGACCTGATTCTAACCCTCACTTTAACAACAACCTTTTTCTAACAATTTTCCCGTGCAGTTACCAGACAGGTTTTTACGGTTCAGCCCGACTTTTCAAGTCTTCTCATTAAGAATTTTTATAAACTGATTTTCTCAAACTAACCCATTCACTTCTTTTTCAGCGTGTTGTTATCACAACATTTAACCTTTTTCTAATAATTTTCTCCTTGTTGCAACCAACTGTTACACTACCAGACATTTTTTTCAAGCTGTTCAGCAGAGCCTAAATACAAAAAAAAACAAAAACATTATATTTGGGAGGACTTTGTGCAACCCATGATTGATTTGCCATTCTTCCAAGTTATTTCATCTGAGGTAAGACAAGGTAGCCATGGGACCGGGTTTTCTTTGGTCCGACTCACAGGACTTTCCCTTTAAGCCTTCACTTAGGTTAGAGTATTTTTGTCTCCATCCGTACAAAGCGGGTGGCTAGTTCGAGAGTGTCCCACTCTCGCGACGGGCGTTTTTAGGCCCTAGCGCAGCACCAAGAGTGCCTGTCTAGTGGACCTCTTGCCCCTGGGTTTGAGTGTTTTTCACCCTCGGCCCCACCCTTCCACGAGGAGAGCCTAGCGTTATACTATGCATTGTATTAACATGTTAGGATATCTTCAGTACAGGTTCTCGTATGCATTAGGCCAATTTCTTCAATCGATGTTGGCGCATGCGTATTGGATCGAAGTCTTCCACAGGGGTGCGAACAGTCGGCTTCATTTAGCTCCAAGGAGCTACAGTTGTTACAAGAGAACTTATATTTTATTTAACGTTACCAGTACATGTCCCGTGTTCCTTTTTCTCGCATATAATTAAGACAAAGTTTTTAATTTTCAAGCTTGAATTTTGGGGCATTGGAGAGACTTTGAGGGGGTCTCTCTAAAGTCTCTTTTCAGGAGATCTAATCTTTTCTTTTTATCTTACAGACGCCAAGTTACTCAGTGGTTCGTATTTTCCACGCTACCCTGCGATTTTAAAGAATTTATATTTGGTGCATTTTCTTGGGTTTTTAAAAATCTTCAAATATTGTTTTTTCTGATAAAATTGTTTGATGTACTAAATTGCTGTGGCTTGCCTCACTATGTTTGACGACTCCCGCAGACCCATCTCACCTGCGTAAGGGTTGTTAGTACATCCCCCGTAAGGGAGCCATGGTGTAAGTGTATATGTATAAATATATATGTATATTTTTTTTTTTTACTTTTCAGAAAAATGCCAAGAGGCAACATAAATCATTTAGTCTCAGAATTTTACTTACGCCATGGCCACTGACTCGACAGTACTGGGCGAGGAGGCCTGTGTTTGTAGATTTCTTTGTTAACTTTTTCCTGATTCACCCCCTGGAGGCCTCTGACTCGACAGATACTGAGTTGGCAGGGCCACGGATGCAGTCTATCAGACGTAAGTTACCTGAGTCTATATTGATCACTTAAGTGGCATCCTAGACGTTACTTAGAATAAACCACTATAAAGACGCGCCCCCCCTTCTCGATGAGTTGTATAAGGCACGTATGTTTAGTGGGTAAACCCTTTGTACACCACTGTGGTCCTTGGTTTCGTTTTGGGGACCAGTAGGGCCACATAAAGGCGTCACCCAACAAGGTTATCCATGATGAAATAAATTTCCTTACAAGGAATGGTCCATCAATCATTCATGAGTTTTGCACAAAGTTCTCCCAAGCATAAGACTAATTTGATTCGCATCACTGAACAGCAGTTATGTGTCTTGAGCCCAAGTTGAATGACCTATTGTGTACAGTGTAACAGTAGCTGGTTGCTAACAAGTGAACTGTGAATAGACTATGAAGATGTTGTCAGTTAAAAGGTATACATTAACCCTGTGTTGTGTATGGTGTAAGAATACCTGGATGCTAGTCAATGAATTGTGAAGAGTCTCTCGGGTTGAATGGTGTGGATTACCCCTGATTTTAAGAAAATCAGGGGTGTCAGGTTGGAGGGGTCTAAGGGCCAACAATTCTTAATGCACAAGTGATTTCACGGGTCCTTACACCCAGGTTCACGCAACACCAGTGATCAGCTCCACGGCCCGTGTTCACGGCTCTGTATGGGTCCTTGATGGGTCCATTAGACGGCTCCATATGGCTCCACGGCCCTTGTTCACGGCTCCGTATGGGTCCATTGGACGGCTTCATACGGCTCCAAGACTCGTGCTTACGGGTCCATTGGATGGCTCCATGGCCCGTGTTCATGGGTCCATGGCCCGTGTTCATGGGTCCATTGGATGGCCCAATGGCCCGTGTTCATGGGTCCATGGGACGGCTCCATGGCCCGTGTTCACAGGTCCGTACCGGTCCATTGGACGACTCAATACAACCCCACGGCCTGTGTTCACAGCTCTGTATGAGTTCATTGGACGGCTTTACAGGTCCACGGCCCGTGTTTACGGGTCCATTGGACGGCTCCATGGCTTGTGTTCACAGGTCCATACGGGTCCATGGGACGGCTGCACGGCCCATGTTTACGAGCCATTGGACGGCTTCACGGCCCATGTTCACGGCTCTGTATGGGTCCATTGGATGGCTTTACGGGTCCATATGGTCTGGTGAATGGTTCCGTACGGGTCCTTTGGATGGCTTTACGGGTCCATACGGCTCAGGTGAAACGGGTCCATATGGCTCCAGAGTTTTGTAATGGGATAACGTACACTGTATGATAAACCCAGAAATAGACCCGCTAGCTACAAAGCTACGTGGTCAGGTGATAAGTGACAATCTTCACAAGAAGTATAGCATCACGAGAGTTATTTTCTTCTTGTTTCTGTAGCCATGAGCTATGCAGTTTCCATGGCCATGTGAACTGCCTCAGTAAGATTTTCCATGTTGAACGTTACAGTTCCGCAATATAACCAGTGAATGGGTCCGTACGGCTCCAGAGTTTTGTAACGCATGTCCTGTGGCGTGTGAACTGCCTCAGTAAGATTTTCCGCATTGAATATTACACTTCCGAAATATTTTTCACTCAGTATCATGGACACGGAGGACAGGTCCCCGAGTGTCAGTGCGTTATGCACCCAAGATGTCCCGCGATGCATCACGTGTAAACGCTTCTTTTAGTTATGCTCCGGTGATATCCAAAAGAAAAATACCTGTTACACGGACCACGGTTCTTGAAGGGATCGGTAGGCCCACAAGAGGTGGTACCCTAAGAGTTATAAGTAAGTTACAAACATTTTGACTGCTCGTTGTAAAGCCATTGGATTACTTTCATGGGTCCATATAGGTCAGTAAGGCTCCGGTGATTGGTTCCGTACGGCCCCACGGCTTGTTTTCCGTGATACGGGTCTATACAGTTTCCTAACCAACGGCATTTGGTTTCATATGGCTCCGGCAAACGGGTCCGTACAGCTTCATAGTTTTTTAACGGGGTAACATACAACGTACGACAAACCCGAAAATAGACCCTTTAGCTATGAAGCTGCATGTTCAGGTGATAAGTAACAATCTTCACAAGGAGTTATGCAGTTCCACATCCATGTGAGCTACCTTAGTAAGATTTCCACATTGAAGATCACGGTTCTGTCAAATTTTCACCAGCATCATGGACACGGAGGACAGTTCCCCGAATGTCCTGTGTTACGCACCCAGGATGCCCAGGGATGCGTCATGTGTAAGCGCTTCCTTGGGTTACGAAGCTTGGTGGTCGGGTGATAAGAAAACCATCTCCATGAGAGGCATAGCATCACGAAAGCTATTTTCTCCATGTTACGTACTTCCACGACCATCTGAACTACCCTGGATATAATTTTCGTGTTGAACGTGATGTTCTGCTCAAACTATGAAGAGATTGGCACGGTTTTACGTACAACGTATGGTAACCCCGGGAGTACCACAGCTTCATGGGCCCTCTGAACGGCTCCGTACCGGTCCCTACGGCTCCAAGACATGAGATCACGAGTCCGGGACGTGGCTTTACAGGTCCATACTGTTCCGTAGCTACACTCTACAGGCCCTTACGGCTCCGTTGTGCAGTCCTGTACGGGCCCTTACCCTATCAAAGCTTAACCTGGCTCGGGTGAACTGGCTGTTACGGCCCCCACAGGACCTACACGGGATAACATACAACGTACAGTAAACCCGGATAACACAACTGCGGGGTAATGCGACTGATAGCTGTGTGCTACAGAGTTCTGCAGTCATCATTCTTACTGGGACGCGTACAGCGTTCGATGGCAGTCCCCCACTCGAAGCCACCGGCTGCGCTGCTCCATGATGAGCAAATACAAACGGAGTTAACGGCATACACCAGCAGTGCATCTGCGTGGTAAGCGACCAGTAGCCAGGAGCTACAGAGTTCCGCGGGCATTATTTTTACCGGGACACGTACTGAGTACGACGGTAGTTCCCCGCTCCTTCCCCACCCAGCTACCAGCTTCGTAGCTGTGTAGTGAAACAAACAGAGTTAACGGCTCGTATAGCTTACATAGCACGTGAACTCCACCGTATTCCATACGGCTCCAGTATATTTTTAGCTATTCCAACAGGAACGCATATTGAGTACGGCTTTCTTCCCTCACGCATAGCCACTTACTCAGTGGTCCCGTGGTGAATAGAAGTATACAGAGGCAACGACTCATGTAACAGATGTAGTACGTTAACGCTATTGGAGATCCAGACGATTCTTTTGTACTGATAGCTAATATGTTGGGGACACAAACCAGTACTGCGTTAGTCCCCCTCATGTAGCCACTAGCTTCGCTGCTCCGTGGTGTACAGAGACAAACTGGGCGGACGGGGAGTATACTTACTTGGCACGTTGACGCCTTTGTAGATCCATGATGGCTCTATAGTACTTAACGGGGACGGGTACTGAGTACGGCGATAGTGCCCCCTCCCTCCCCCCCACGTAGCCACGAGCTTTTCAGCTCCGTGGTGAAGGGTGCATGTTTAACGGAATTAACGGCCGATGTAGTATACACAGGACGTCAACTCTTTCATGATTCCTACCCCAGTGGTCGGGTTTACGACTCATACAGTTGATGTAATTTGTTAAACTCCTTGTCAAAATTAACTCCTAGAAGGATAGTTTTCTTGAAATAGGTGGCCATTTGATAGACAGTCTCACGATTGGGGTAGCTATTGAAAACAACGGCACATACAGTTTAACACCTTTTAAAGCAGTTCAACACGGCTTGTGGCTTCACAGCCTGTTAGTTAATTACCCGTACAGACATACGGTATTAGTTTTCTCCACATCCGTAGTCATAGGCTCTGCAGTTCCAAGGTTGTAACAATACGCGTACATTAACACCTTTTCCAATCAACTTTATACAAGTTTCACTGTTTTTTACCTTTTACCACTAGTGCTGAGCACGGCAGTTCAGATTTGCGCCGACTTTACACTACTGTTGTGGTCTCCTTTTGGACAGAGAGGAACGGACTCCAAGAGTTTTTGGAATCCTTCTCTCGTCTCGGCGCAGGACGAACTATGCCAGCCTTAAAGCCGCTTACCTCGAACTATGAGAACATGATCACGGATCAATCGTCTTGCTTCAGTGGAACTCCCACAGGATGGGCGTGCTTCCCTAGGTGACCTGAGCAATCAGGACCTTATTCGGTCTCCCGGACGTAGGTCTGTCCGCATCCGTGGACGATCACAAGCTATCAATTCTTTGCGTCCTATCTCCTGACCCGCGGGTTTCGGGGTCAACGCATTTATTTTTCAAAGGGACTCACTATGTGAGTTACGTTTTCCGCCTTTCACGCTGGTACCGAGTATGCTAAGCAAGGCAACGTAGGACCGATAGCGTCCACTTGGCTCGGCCAACTGCGGTTCCCTCAGCTGCTCAAGACTTTGCAGGTTTCCTGTATGAGCCTCGGTCAGGGACAACTTTTGTCTCCTTCCCGGACTCCCGCAAACTGCATCACAGTCCCAGAGCACTTGGTTTGACTGCATGATGAAATAACCATCCTTATGAAGAATGGTCCATCAATCATTCATGGGTTTTGCACAAAGTCCTCCCAAGCATATAATGTATATTTTTATTTAGGCTTTGCCAAGGACTAATCTGATTTGTATCACTGAACAGCAGTTATGTAGCAAGCTACATAAGATGAATGACCTATTGTGTACAGTGTAACAGTAGCTGGTTGCTAACAAGTGAACTGTGAATAGACTATGAAGGTACAATCAGATAAGAAGGTATAGATTACCCCTGTGTTGTGTATGGTGTAACAATAGCTGGTTGCTAGTTAATGAATTGTGAAGAGTCTCTCGGGTTGAATGGTGTGGATTACCCCTGATTTTAGGAAAATCGGGGGTGTCGGGTTGGAGGGGTCTAAGGACCAAAAATTCTTAATGGTGTGGCCTTTGTTCACCGATCCTTGGCGTAGCAAGGCTTTTCTGAGTTGTTTACCCCCGTTCAGTCACAGGCTCTGGGATAGCTTGCAGCCATCCACTGCGGTTTTCCAGTTGGGTCGACGGTCATTGATCCACGACCACTGGGAAGATATACGGAGATCTTATTGTATTGTGTCCTGAGACATTTTCCTCCAAAGAATCGTCCAGAAGCACGGCCGGGGTATGCACTCAGGTTCGAGGCATGGACCCCTTTCACTTGATTTCTTGTGCCGCTATTCAGGAAGCGCATTCCGCATTTTTTCCTTGACTTACTTTACGAAGTTCGTGTTACCCCGTTAACTTTTGCTCTGATGCAGTTACGTGCTAACAAATTTTTCTTCGGTCGGGAATTCTCTCAATTTGTTTTAGCTAATACATGCTCCGTTCCCAATCATATTTTACTAGCTGGTTCCGTCTTGTGGACGAACACGGTAAGTTTTGTGGTGTTATTATAGACACTATTATTATTATTATTATTATTGTTATACTGAATATGATAGTGCTAAAATTCATGAGAAAAAAACATGCTTATAAGCACTGTACATGAAATATAATATAAATCAATATAATTAGAAGTTATAGTCCATATGCTAACTTAAATAGATGTGTTTTTGATAAAGATTTAAAAGTGTTCAAATCTAAATAGTCTCGGACATCACTTGAAAGGTTGTTCCAGAGTGCTGATGCTATTGTTCTAAAGATTTGTCACCATAACTGACAATTTTTGTTCGTGTTACCACGAGACTTGAAGATCTACATGACCTGAGTGCATGTGCTGGAGTATACAGTTTAAACATATTTGTCATATAACAAGGTGATAAGCCACATAGTGCCCGGAAAGTGTGCATGATGACCTTCTACTTAATACGGTAACCCACAGGAAGCCAGTGGAGCTCCTTCAGCACAGGCGTAATGTGCTCAGATCTTCTTGTGCGAGTGATTACTCGGGCTGCTGTGTTCTGAACACGCTGCAGTTTGCTGGTTAAAGAGTCTGTTACACCACACAGTAGCGCATTACAGTAGTCAAGTTGCGAAGTAATCAAACTTTGCACTAAAGATTTAGTGGCTTCTGTATTCAGCTATGGGCGTATCCGTCCAGTGTTCCTGATGTGCGCATAGCAAGACCGGCTGACTTGGTTGACATGCTTTTTCATGGACATATCACTGTCAAATACAACACCAAGCTTCCTCACAGATGTAGTAGGTGTTATTCTGTCACTTTCACTATTATGATGTTCATATCGTGTCCAAACGCTCTCCCAGCTGGCATGTTTTTCGAGTTTCTAACTCAGGTTCATGGGACGTTTGCCTCAGTTACTGTTAACGAATAGTGCCTGTAACAAAATCTATCACAGACAAGTATAGCTTCTTCATTGAATCATGTTCTCTAATAGTTCTAGTACAATCTACAACACACACAACTGTTCAGTAGATACAACCACAAGGGCAACACACACAACTGTACACTACAACCACAACGGCAACACACACAACTGTACACTACAACCACAACGGCAACACACACAACTGTACACTACAACCACAACGGCAACACACACAACTGTACAGTATATACAACCACAAGGGATGATCAAGGTCACATACCATAGCAGTGCCTTGTTCGGTTTGACTGTATTGTGGTTGTAGTACTTCCCACTCGGAGGGCTTTCGTCCTCAAGAGGATAAGGAATCTAGTCCTTAAAGTAGGATAAATCTAGTACGAGTTTTGGGTACCAGCCTTTAGAAAATTGAGCTACAACCTGAACTCCCTTCCTTCCTATCCTCGGTTGCAATCTGATCGCATATTTATAGCATGGAAGGTAAGGTATAACTAGAAGTAAATTTACCCCGCTAAGCGTAGCGAGATGTTTACGAGGGTTATACTTACCTTCCATGCATCCTGGCCCACCTCCCCTCTCGTTCAGGCCTCTGTGGAATGTTAAGTGAGGGTTAGTAGAGGTTATATGGAGGTCAGGACTGGTCTGGTAACTGCGTTTTTAAGGACGGCTAGAATCAGATTATGTGACCAGATTGCATATTTATAGCATGGAAGGTAAATATAACTCGTTAATATCCCCGCTACACTTAGCGGGGTAAATTTCCACTTCTTTCAAAAAATTGAGCGTCAACCTAAACTCCCTTCCCTCCGATCCTCGGTTGCAATCTGATTGCATATTTATAGCATCGAAGGTAAGGTATAACTAGAAGTAAATTTACCCCGCTAAGCATAGCGGGGATATTTACAAGGCTTATACTTACCTTCCATGCATCCTGGCCCACCTCCCCTCTCGTTCAGGCCTCGGTGGAATGTTAAGTGAGGGTTAGTAGAGGTTATATGGAGGTCAGGACTGGTCTGGTAACTGCGTTTTTAAGGTCGGTTAGAATCAGGTCATGTGACCAGATTGCATATTTATAGCATGGAAGGTAAGTATAAGTCATAAATATCCCTGCTACACTTAGCGGGGTTGTTTCCACTTCTTTCAATATTGACAATTTATACAACAGAAACAATGGATATTGAATGTGGTGGGGACCATAACAAGCTTTTACATAGATGGTTCCCCATAAGATGCTATGTGAAAAATAAACTTAATAATTTAAATTATAGATTTAAATGCCACAGGTGCAAAGGGCCATATAAAGACTAAATTAAGAAATGATAATCTATGATTTGTGGGTCAGTCATGGGGTGATTATAACTTAGTGGCAGTTATATTTTTGGATGAGTAATAGTTATTCGAAGAATTATAGAGTCACCCCAAAAAAAAAATTGGGTCACCTAAGAAACTTTTTGTGTCCACAAAATAACATTGGCGCCCAAAAAATAATTTTGGCGAAACCAAAATAATTTCATGGGGCACCAAAATAATTTTATATAATATTTTTGTAATGTTTTAATATTATAATATCTCAGATTTACAAAGATTTGGGTACCATTATTAAAAGTTCAGAATTTTAAGATATTATTTGAGGATCTATAACTTTGATATATATGAGGATCTTCATTTTATAAAGTTTGTCTGGACCTCAAACTTGTTCATTTTGGTCTTCCAGATGTAATATTTCATATGATGTATACATGTAGATTCTGCTAGTTTTTATATTTTCTTTACAATAGGAAGTCAATATCTGTATCCAGCCTAGATCAGTGTTTTGAGGGAAGAGAAAACAAATCTCGAAGCAGTTCTGTACTCGGCGGTGCTTTTGACCACCCTTTCTCCTCAACAGAAGGTACAAATTTAAAATCTAAAATATTTTAGTTTTTAAGATGTTGCTATTAGTAGCTGCAATAGCCACCTCCCCCTGACCAATAGAGCCACCTCCCCCGACCAATAGGGCCCCTCCCCCTTTGCCCCTTCGACAGCATGATTGTTGACTTTCACATAAGTCAAACTGTGATCTTACTCACTCAGTTTCATCATTTTTTTTGCCTTGCATGAGGGCATATTCAATCCTCGCTGAATCCTGTCTGCATATATAAAGTGATTGCACTAATTTTTGGCATACACCTCAGAAATGAACCTTTTTTTACTCCAGAAAACTTTGCTCTGCTCCAAATTGATGTTCAAACCGGCCTCAAATTATTTTCTGCCCAGGCTCTAACAAAACTTAATTCGGCCCCTAATCATTATCATGACAGAGAGGAAATTGTTTCAATTAATTCGCATTTCAATGTGACAATAAACTGTATCCAAGTGGGATGACACACCACCCTCTGACACCTTATGAAGCAGAAGTAAGTCTGAGAAGCAGTGTCTATAATAATTCCCTTCATTGTACACACAGTTGTAAGTCAGTTTTAATTCAGGTTTGTATTCACGATAGATTTGTGGAAACAAAGAATTAATAATGCAATTGTTATCAGGGAGGTAATTTTGATGGACCAGATATGGGTCAGTTTCACATCACCTCTTCTTAGAGATTGGTCATTGGTGTACAGCTAAATCTTCAGCTAGGGAGCCACCTGATATCGACTTTCAAAGTTATTGACATGCACCAATGCTTGCCCCCCCCCTCACATACACACACACATATACTAAAAAAAGGCATTGATTTACTACCATAAACAAACCCAAAACCAAAATAAACTTGCTGCTAAAGAATTGAGTAAGGAGCCAAGAACATTGCAGCCTGGTAATGGGGTGTAATTTTGATACTGGTACATTAAAATTATCTGGAGAATAGATTTAATTGATATCATAAGAATCTTATCAAATTCTAAAATGACCATCATATATCAAACTTTTATATGGGGGCTCATCACTCCTTGAAAATAGCTAGGGGTCAAGCCCCCTCCCACCCCACTTCTACACCACTAGAGATGGTTGTTTAAGTAGTTATTCTGTCCTTTCATGCTTTTAGGTGAGATGTTTCCACATGGGAGAGGACCAGGAGGCGACAGAGATGTCCTAGTGCATCACACTCCAGCAGAAAGTATGTTGAACTTCCAGTTTTTTTGTTTTTGTTTAATTTGCATATATTCCTTCAATCTTACACAACTGTCTGGCTAACTGTTTCAACAGTGCAATTTTTGTTACCAATATCTGGTCTATGTAGGCTTCTTGAACTATAGGTATATATTACTGGGTAGGTTGTTGTCATCATTGTGCCTAAGAAAAAAATGTTGTTTGTTTGCCCTTCTACACTGCTCCTTACTCACGGAAAAATAGGGGCGGCATTTTTAAAGTTGTTTTTTTAATTTTAAAAAGTCCCTACGTTTCGTTAAATTCCCTACAAAATGGTGTAGCAAACACTTTTGCCGGTTAAATGTTGCTGCAGAGAAAATGAAGCCCACTGCCCACAAGAGCTTGAAAATACAAAGTTGTCCTGCCTGTTTATAACGAGTGTCAGGCAAGAGAAAGAAAATCCCAAATCACACAAAAAGCATGAGTGAGATATAAAAACTGAGCAAAATAAAAGAAACCAACAATCTGAAAGTGAAGTGAAGTAGTTTAATTGTTTTCAAAATGTTCTTGATACTTAATCCTGAAGAAGCGGAACAAAAATCTTATTTCCGCCCGCCCCTCCCTCACAATTTTTCACAAGAAAGGGCAAACAAACAATGTTTTTTAGGCCGCCTTATTCAGCTGCTAAACAAGCGACCGTCAAGTTTTGTCCATCCAGCTCGCTCTACAATTTGGGATGGGCTCAAAGCCTAGAAGGCTCATAGCCTAGAAGGTTGTGGATATGACTTCTGTTGAAGGCCTGGTTGTATTGCCATGAAATATGTGGGTGGGTGGAATGGTGGTGGTTATCTCAGAGGATATCTCAGCTACCCTCCCCCTCTTCCCCCTCCCCCTATCCATCCCACCCAAAGTCAGGATCTGTAAGGACCTTTGTACCAGACTGCAAATCAACAATTTTTGTGACTTATCTACTAAATGTAGTCATGGTGGTCAATCCTTGGAATAGTTAGTTATACAGTTTGGATGTTAGCACCCAGGTGTGAGGGTAAATAAGATCAGTAAAATGCCTAAAAGTCTCCATAACTTGGTGTCTCAAGAAAAAGTCACCAATCGTTAACATTTCACTGTAATGACTAAGTTTAAATAATAAATTGATTTGGTACATCTTGTTTCCACAGGGGAATTTGTTTTCAAACCAACTGAAGACAGCACGTGTGGCACACCTCGTCGGAATCGCAACACCCCTCTCGGGTCACATGACCAAATGAATCAGATGCATGTTCAGAACCGATTTAACATGGAACTGGGAACACCAAATGAAGTCACAAGGAGACTTGGACACCGGAAAATGTGATGAACTTCTTAGAGGATGAATTCCCACTGCATGCCACCAAGGGACTGATGAACTCAATATTTACCAACTAAGAGAAACTTGCTTGCTACACTTTGTCAAAAACTCATTTTCCTCAGATGATGTCAAAACCTTTGTTCTCATACTGATATAAATTTTTGATGAATACTTAGTGTTCATATTGATGATAATGGTGCAGTTCGGCATAGGCAATAACAATGTCTACTTGCAAGCAAGAGAGATCCAAGGATACTTTAATAATTGGATCAGGTATTTCTCAGTAAAAATTTGCTTCATAAATCAACTTTTGTAGCAGTTTCAAATTGGAATGAAGGTCCTTGAATTTAAGTACAGACCTTGATGTGGTGATAACCATCTTTCCAGTCAGGAATTCCTAACGCTTCCCCTTGACAGTAATCACATATGTGCCATTGTTGATTTGTGGAGTGCAATTTCATAGATATTTGTTAAATATTTGTTTTACATTACTGGGGCAGTGTTAAGGTAAGGAAATTTTACAGTTAGTGAACACCTTAACACAATGTAAGTTTTCAAGTTCTTTTAAAAATATCTTTAGTGTTTCCATACTTTGTAGATTTTATGACATATTTATATTTGCAAAAACTGAAATTCTTCTATAACACAACTTTCATTTATTGTCAGTGTTTTTACAAACAATTTTCAATTTTCGATTTTGCTTACATTCCAAATAAACTTAAAGTGATGTTGCCTTGAATTTGGGATTAAAGCTTTATTTCAAAGATTGTACTGCTGGATCAAGTTACATTCCAACTATGCCCCATGTTGAGGAATCTCACTTCCTCTTGATGTAATTGCTTTAATATTATTATCATAAGATGTGCAAAACTGGTCTCTGTCCCTACTTTGGACTATTTGCGTTGCATAAGAAGGCCTGGGAATTTGAAGGGGCAAACTGCATTATGGGGGAAAGCAAAGGATCCTCAGTCATACCAGCTCAAACTTCATATTTATTCTTTAATTAATTAAGGAGATGAAATTTTTGCAAATAAAATATCAAAAAAATGCACTAAACATTATTTTTTTTTTTTTGTTGGTAAAAAAGCCTTTTTTTCATCATTTTTGTAGTGCAGGTCCCAGAAAATGATGTTTTACTGTATTAATTTTGTACTGCTGGTCCATTTTTACAATATTTTCGTTGAATACTCATACTGCAGGTATCAAAATTGACTTCTTTTATACTGCGGGTATCAAAATTGTATAATTTCATAAGGCAGTTACAACAATTCTGTCATACTGGAGATATGTTTTTTGGTTGGTGGGCTGCACACCCCTACCACTTTTAGTATGAAGTGCACTCCCCCTCCTTCCCCGAGGGCTGGATAAGAAGTGGCTGGGAACAATTGGAGAAATTGATAGGCCTTGCTCTCCTAACTGAAAATCTAAACATGCAATATCGCCATTGCTAATGTAACTTCTAAGAAATGGTTGAGACTTCCTCCCCCCCCCCTTCCTTCCCTCCTTGCTAAATTTGTTACATGTTACTGGGAATCAAGGATTGGTGGTACTTCAATTTCTTTTTTTAGGTTTTGTTTACATGCTGAAAGGAATATTGTACGGCAGTAAAGAATATTGCATGGTGACAAGTTGCAAAATTTCACTTGGTTCTGTAACCCCCATCCCGTCCCCTCCCCCAATACATTTGCCCTGTTTATATACACACTATCCACTGTATGTCTGAGTGTCACATACAGGAACATTACCATCACTTCACTTCTAGATATTTTTGAATTCTATCAATAACCTTTGCATCAATTTTTCAGATACATCAAGAGAGAATATACCAGGAGTACATTTCAAACAAACTGAGGCAGAAAAGTACCCAACTTGAGCAATATTACAAATTGGTCACTCGCACTCAGACTGAAGTTACATGTATCCTTTGTTTGCACAGTGCAGTAGTGTGGAAATGCTTAAAGCCATCTATTGTGATAAGCTTAAAGCCGTCTATTGTGAATAAAATGTGGCAGCGTACATTTTATTCCAAAACAATTACGATTAAAACAGGCCATACCTCTGATCCATCCCCTTAAATCCATGGTAGAAGTTGACAACTCTCTGGATCTTGAACAAGATACCATCACAATTGTTTTGATCAGTGGTCCTAGGAAAGTAAGCAAAGAGACAATCCAGGAATTTTGTTATTACTGGAGCCAAGGTTTCATCTAGCGAGCCGTGCAGCCATGTTTTGCACGGTAAATTCCACAAAATCACGGCTGAAATTATAAGCACGGCTTCATCTGTTCATAACTGATATGAGAGCAGTGCACAACTGAAAGCAGATTATTGCAAAGTTCTTGTGATTTTCGGAAATTTTGCCAACATAATTATCATGAAACTGCAATTTTGTTCCAGGTGTTCCGTCATTAACTTGTTGTAGCGACAGTTTGCTCACCTGCTCACAATTTATTTTTCTGCTAGGAAAACATTTACCAATCAGGTATACGAAGAAATATGATTTTTATTTTGGTACAGTGTAAATACCATGTAGCAAAAAAAAAAAAACAAGAGTTAAGCTATAAATACTAGTAAAATCTTTTTTTTAATTAACACTACAAAACAACAATGAAAGTAACAGACGATAAATTAATACCTGTAAAATTGTATGTTTGTTTTTGAGGGCTTAACAGCACCACAACAGCAAGGTTCAAATTGTGCCTTAGAGGTTTGATCATTCCATGGATAGGAAGAAAAGAAAATAGAAGTCTGAGAGAAGTACAGGAGCTAATAGTCAGGAAGCTGGGATCGAGAGAAGTGCAGGGGTGAAGGGGAAAAAAAAGTGATAAATGTAGGTAGAGGCGGTGGGAGAGGTGGAAGAGGAGGACTAAATGCAGAGGGAGAAAATGGTTGTAGAGGGAGAATATGGTTGTAGAGAGGCATGATGAAGGAAGGCGATGATTTTATCTGGAGGGTTTTTCTGGAAGAGCTCGGCTATTATTATTATTATTATTATTATTATGTAGATGCTTATATAGCGCTTATATTGAGAACAAAACTAAGCCCTTTACATTATTGGGTAAAAAGGTGTGTTTTCAATTGCTTCTTGAAATTGATGTCACTTGCAGATCTGATGTGGACAGGCAGCTCATTCCAGAGAGATGATCCAGTGACAGCAAAGTTGTAACGACTAACTTGTTTGCTGCCATACTGTCTCCTTATCAGTAGGCCATTAGAGGCAGACCTAAGTCTGGGATCTGGGACATACAGATGAATTAATTCAGACAGATAAATTGGTGCAAGACCATGTAGAATTTTGAAAAGATGAACATAAAGCCTAAACCTAATTCGTGACTGTACTCTGAGCCAATGCAAATGGGAAATTATAGGAGTAATATGAGATCTTATACCTATGCCAGAGATCAGTCTTGCAGCAGTATTCTGAACAAGTTGAAGTTTGTTTAACAGGCCACCTGACAAACCACTCAGTAAACCAGAAGCATAATCAATTCTGCTGATCACCAGTGATTGAACAGCACACTCACATGCATTATGAGTAAGATAAGGCCTTATCTTACGCAGCTGCCATAAGTGGAAGTTGGCACTGCTGCACACCTGATTGGGGTTGTGAGGGAAGCTCTGGGGAGGTTGTACATGGGGAAGGCAAGGAGGATGTGGTGGACTGAGGGGGCAATGGCAACAGGGGGAGCCAGCACAATTTTATCTGAATGACACAAAGTTCAATAGTCTTGTTTACATGCTAAAATCTTAATAAGGCAAAATATATTAAGCTTCTGATAAAAGCATAAATACCAGTAAAAATTGTTTGTTTGATGAGGGCTTAACGGCACCACGACAACGAAGGTCAAATTGTGCCTGAGAGGTCGGATCATTCTAGAGGTAGGAAGGAAAGGAAACGGGGAGAATGAGAGAAATTCAAGAACAAAAGGTCAGAAAGCTGTTATTGAGAGGGGAGGTGCATGGTTGAAACAAAAACAAAGTAGAGAGGGGTTGGAAGAGGAGAATTAAATATGGTTGTAGAGGAAGGCATGATGAAGGAAGGAGATAATTTTATCTGGAGGATTTTTCTGGAAGAACTCAGCAATTCAGTTGTGGGGAGCGAGGGAAGGTTGTACAGGGGGCAAGCAAGGAGAAGGTGATGGATTGTGAGGGTGCAATGGCAATTGTTGCAGAGGGGTTGGGGGAGCCAATAAGTAGGTGGGAGTGAGTGAGGTGGGTGTGACCAATTTTAAGACGGGTAATATGAATGTTGTCGATACGAGAGAGGTTGTTGCTGGTGGATTTGATCGGAATTGTGGGCTGGATGACATGGAGTTTGTTATCAATTTGGGAGTTCCATAAGTTTTGCCAGCGGTCACGAACAAGGGAAGCGATAAGCGGTTTGATGTCAGAGAGGGTTTTGGGAAAAGGGGCAGGGAGGTCGAGGGCAAGCTTAGCGGCTGCATCAGCCCTGTCATTATTAGGGATGCCAACATGGCTGGGTATCCAGAAGAAAAGAATACTTTTTCTGCAGAGGGTGGGAGAAAGGAGTTTGCGGAGGAGGTGGCATGTGAGGTTATCCCATTAAAGATAGAGTAAAAAAGTAAGAACAGCCTTTGACTTGGAGAAAATGGCAAAGTGGCCGAGCAGAGAGTACTCGATAAAGTTGAGGGCAAGGAGAATGGCCTTAGTTCAGCTGAAAAGATGGATGAGTAGTTGGGAAGTCTGCTACTGAGGGTGATGTCTTGGATGATGGCAGCAGCAGCCGTCTTGCCTTCCTTGGAGCCATCAGTATAGATGAAGGTGTAATTTGAGAGTTGGTCTTTGATTTGGTTGTGGAGATTAATGAAGAGGTTAGGGTGTGTTTGAGTTTTGTGATGAGTGGAGAGGTCCAGGTGGACAGAAGGGAGGGAGGTAGCCTAAGGAGGAAAAGTGGGCCAGGAGGTGCCGAGAGTGGTGGGGTTGATGCCGAGATGGAAGAGGTCTAATTCAATGCGTAAACTGAAGGGAGGGGATAGGGTTTTAGTCCTATCAAAGAGGGTGGAGAAATTGGGGTACCTAATGAGGTTGTAAACCAGGTTTTGGGCGTCGGTAGGACCCTAAAAGCATAGGAGAGGCTAAGCTTTCTACATCCAAGTAGAAAGGGGGGTTCGTTGGCTTCAACATGAAGGCTGGTGATTGGGGAGGTCCTGTAAGCACCTAGACAAAGCCCGAGGGCTTCATTTTGGATGTGGTTGAGGTGAGAGTTGTGAGCGACACAGTAGACAATATTGCCGTAGTCAAGCTTGGCATGAATGGTGAGCCTGAAAATTTTGAGGAGATTATAGCGTTCGCATCCCAAGTGGTGTTGGAGAAGAGTCGGAGGATGTTGAGGGAGCTGTTGCATTTTAGTTTCAGCTTGGTGACATGTGTTGCTTGTAGGTGAGCTTGGGGTCTAGAGTTAGACCCAGGAACTTTGTGTGTTCAAAATTTACAGAGCCAAGTTTAATAGTTCTTTACTGTTGCAAAACTTACTTAAATGTCAACTCACAGAGCATTAGGATTATTAATCAAGAGATTTTTACAGATGTCATCATACATATTATCATCTTTTCAGAAGCCAACTATGACCCCTTAAATTGATCAAACTCCCAAAGTTTTTATGACCTTGCCCCTGTCATCCAAGGGAGTGTTGCCCTCTGAAACCCCACACCCTTTGGGTATCAACAAAATGGTGCACACCTAGAAATTCTCAATGCACACCCATTTCTCCAATTTCTAGATGAAACACTGGACTGGAACCCAAATTTTAAAATCCACTATTTTTTTCCCTGCCCGTGCCCTATTTAGGTTACCCTTGTGATAAGCTTTATCAAATATGGAAGACTGACAAACAAACAAAATTACTTTGAATGGCTTGCTTTATTTGTAATAAAGTTTTTATTCAATTACTAGAATTAACAAAATGTGTAAAAAAATCTTTTAATACTTGACATGACCTACATCTGAATATGTATAAATTTTAATGAATACACAAAAGGCAAAAATAAGCCTTTTCAGCAGATGTCATTTAATATAAATCACAAATAAACCTAAATCCAACCTACATATATTCAAAATAACTTTTGAAGAACTTTAACAATCATTTTCTTGTTCTATTTTGACCTAAAAATTCCTGTTCAAAAAGCAAACTAACATGATGAAATAACCCTCTTTGGGAGGAATGGTCCATCAATCATTCATAGGCATTGCACAAATTCCTACATGCATATAATGCATAAATTATTTTTAGGTTCAGCCAAGGACTAATCTGTTCCAATTCACTGCACAGCAGGCCCGGGCATGTGGTTTAGCCTCAGATGAATAACCTATTGTGTACATTATTACAGTAGCTTGGTTGCTAGCAATTGAGCTGTGAAGAGGCCCTCGGGTTAGGTGTGGATTACCCCTGATTTTGAGAAAACCGAGGGTGTCGGATTGGAGGGGCCCATGGGATAAAAATTCTTAATGCAAAATTCTTTAATAGATACAGTCCAATAAACACATTCTTTTAAATTTATTTTAGTTCATGTCATACATAGATAACAATTTCAATTTTGGTGGAATGTTCATTAAGAAATAGAGCTGAGAACGTTTAGGGATTTTAGTAAACGTGTACATGACAAAAAAAGCAAGCGTGTAGCGTGTACACGCTAAACGGTCACAGCTCTACTAAGAAAACAACTGATGCTTTGAAGTTACTTGTCCTTTGTGGATATTGCTTGAAATAAACAAACCGATCAAATTCCCTTTAAGCTGTTAAGACGTAGAAATATAAGACACACCATAAAATATACATATTCTTGAAATGAAACTTACGTTTAAAAAAACAACTATATAGATGTCACAATGTCTCGTCGAATAAGACAATTGATAATTAGGACTAAAATGAACTGATAGTTCCACACTACAAGCTTGATACATAATGTCTGGGTGTATTTCAGAATGGCATAAAATTTTTCTCAAAATGAACAAATATACAAGCCAGGACTGAATTGATGTAAGCCTGCCTTTGGTATCAGGGGACAGTTTCCAAAATGAAGACATTAGAAAAATAAGATTGGGAATATTTATGCTTTGCGACTTTATTTCTCCATCTCCTATCCCGTATCTTCAGATTTATGTTTGGCAATTAGGGACACACAGATTAAGATTGTACCAGTGTGCGGTAGTTGTTTGCAAGTTCTGCCGCACTTTAGTTCAGTGGTCATGCAAGTTTATCTTATATGAGAAATGACTTTAAAAGAAACAAAAGTAGTGAAGAAACTACTTCAATATCTTATTCTGTTAATGAGATATCCTCATTCCAAGTTTGCATCTTATCTATGTAGAAACAACTGGTGTAGTAAGTCTAATGTATTTTAAAGAATTTATTAAACAGCTTTACTATTTGAATTATTTTCCCCAAAATTGTCTTTAGGTTGTAAATTATAATTACCCCTACCGTACCAAAATGTTTTTCTGACATCCAATGTATTTTCAGTCACAAAATTCAAGAAAAATATGATAGACTATATAAGAGGATGTGCTGTCACAACTAGTCATTTTTACACAAATGACACAAAACTTATATAACTTGAATATCTCCTTAACAGAACAAGATTTTTGAATGCTTTTTATCACCATTTTTGTTTCCTTTTCTCTTTCATATAAGATGAACATACTTGATCGCTGAACTAAGCCTTTAATTTTACACCTAAGAAGTTTATATAGAAGTGATTAGAAGTTATATATAAAAGTGATTTATATGTTTACAACTAATACTTCGCAGTTCATGTATCAATGAGCTTCAAGGCTACTATGTAGTAATTTTATCGCACAGCTCCTTAAGTTCTTGGTCTGTAGTGCATCCTTTCTTTTGGCGAAGAAGTTCGTCACCAGCTGTAACTCCCCACTTGGAAGGTTTGGATAAAGGTGCGCTGTATGGCCTACCGGATGAAGGATTTATCTTCTCCCAATAATCCCGTCTTGCCCTGTAAATACAAAACATTTAAAATATATTTTAAATCCAGGTTAAAAAATCTTGCCAAAGTGGAATTGTTATAACATAATTTTAAGTTCTGGTTGTCAAGTGTAAAGTGAGCAAAAACTACGGTTGAAATCAAGAGTGTTAACCAGAAGTTGGGGCTCTCCATTTCTACACTACAGCTCAGGAAGTATATATGCTACTTTGACTGTCTTCCCTAACACAATTAAGGCCATGTACCATTTTATGTTGAAGATTACAGTCTGATATTTCTTTAAAATACTGTCATCATCACAATCACCATTTAATATTTTAGTCACATCCTTTTCAACATGTTTTCTTATAAATCATTCTCAACACAACGGCCAATCGTATTCACATATTTCATTGGGTAAAGTTCAATATGACCTGTCAAAAGGTTTTCAAATTCCTCACCAGTGGTGGCTCCAGGATTTTGGTCGGGGAGGAAGGGGAGGGGGGGGGGACAAGCAAGGGGAAAATTAAATCTCATAGGGGATAAAATCCTATAAAACAGACAAAATATGTCACTTTACACAAAAAAATTCCCCGCCCTCCGTAGCAACACAATGGTCTTCAACTAACCTTGCTCTGACCCAAGGTTTTGTGTGAAATCGAAGACCTTGTCCCCACATGTCATGCTTCTGGCTCCCTTCCGGCAAATGACCCCTCTCCTCTGCGAGCTCCTCACATACCGCTCTGATATGGTAGGGTTCAAACCCACAGCAACCTCCTATGTAGCGAACACCCAGGTTGTAAGCATCGCGAGCATACTTTTGTATCTCCCAACGAGTAACGATTCTTGGCTCCAATGCTGTTTTCAAATGAGATAATTTTTTGAAATACACTATAACAGTCCCATGTAAGTCGAATGTTATTATATGAATTTGTTTTGTAAGCTATGGTTTGGGACATAATATCAGCAGAATTATATTTTGTCAACATATTTTGTTATGCTATGCTATGCATTTATACGGATGACTTAATAATTTTTTCACTGCTTTAACCTAAATGTCATGCACCCCAAACAAGCATAGTGATTTTGTTTCCAAGTTGATGGTGGGACGGAAATTCAAATATGTTCGTTTGAAAGGGACACATTTTTAAACGGAGGAGAGTAATATAAACGATTTCTTCCAAAAGATTTCAATATTTATTACACCCAAATTGTTTGACCTGATCTGGAACGCTGTAAATCACTCAAATGAATTGCTGGTAATTGTTACATCAACAATGCTAATCTGAAGGGTTTCACAGGAGGACAAGGGATGCAGATGTGAAAACAAAATCACAAAAAAAAGTGTTGAAAAATACTCACCAAAAGGGAATTCTGGCAGGTCAATAAAGCCTTGTTTACCAGCATCGGGAACATGGAAACCAAGAGGCTGGCAAATAAGGTGAACTTTTTTCCCTGCTGCATCTAATCCTGCCTTCATAAGTCGAAGAGTCTCTAAACTAGTTTGTGGGTCAAAGTGGCAGTTGACTCCGACAACCTTAGCACCTAAAAACAAACAGGAAAACAAATGTTCACTGGTTGGAGATGAAGCTCATAACATGATTTTTAAGTTTTTGTTCTTGGAAAAAACCTGAATATTATTAATGGTATCTTGGGGTAAAAACACATATCAAAAATTTGATGCATTTCTTAAAACTCGATGTTCTTCTCCCAAGATTTAAAATCAGCATATGGCCAGTGGTGGATGCTACGAGGCATCCCCCTCCCCCCTCCCTTACAAGATCGATTTGCAATCCCCACACCCCAGAAAATTTTGTAAAGTGACATATTTTGTTACGATTTTTATAGGTTTTTGCCTCCAAAACTGTTCCTCTCTTGCACCTCCCCTCCAGCATAAAAATCTTGATGGCGCCACTGCACATGGTCAGCCGAAAAGTGAGGATGCTGTTTTGGGAAAATTGTAACAAGTGAGTTTGTTAAAAGTAAAGTTATAACTCAACCTTAAATTTTTCTAAATCTGAATCACTAAAAGGCCATCTTACCCGCCTCTGCTAGCTGTACAGCGCAATCAGCGGCTGCTACGCCATGAAGGTCTCCCTCTGGTCCAATACATAGTGAAGCTGCAACAGGTTTACCGGAGCTTACCAAGACTTCAACAGCCCAAACAGCCTCCTCGACATGTTCATAGTACTGAAAGTGTAAGAAATAGAAATCAATTAAATAACTGCATATTATTTTACTTTTAAGTGTTTCAACAATGATGAATCTCGTAACAGAAATTTGCTGTTCTAGTGTAAAAGGGTGGAGAAAAATATTTCACTTTCTGGGACAGTAGAAATGTACTTTTCCCATCTTCTCATCCCTTTCGTTTTTATTTCTTTTCCTCCTTTTTATTTCTGAAGACTTGAAAAACTTTCTGGGACCATTGGTGCTGTGGTCTATAATGTAATACACCTGTGGTACCACTGCAGATGACATCAAAGAACAATTTGAGTCATCATCGGTTATCTGCTCCTTAAACACATGCACGGATCTAAAACCGCTTCGAAGCCATCCATGCCATCAGCAAAATATTTCAAATTTGAAACGATTTATTAAAAGACATTTTCCTCAAATCAAGTCTTTATAACAGGCCAGTAATATATATGCATTCATACACTTATTCAGGTAAAAAGAATATCCCACAAACTAAATTAAAAATAGCCCTTCCAATTGGCTATTCATGTAACCCGTATCTTTTCCTTGTAAAATTAAATTTGCGTGTCAAATTGCCCCATCAAAAACTCACCTCTGCTAGAAGAAAGTCTACATCATTGTCAACGAATACTTTCAACTGTTTTCTGAATTCTTCTTGCACAAGTTCCTTGTTTCTGGTTGTCAGATATGTAGGAGTTTGACATATTCCCCCACAAGTAAGGGCACCCCCTTCTTCAGCCACTCCACGAGCAATCTCACATGCCCTTTGATTGATCAGACTGCCCTGGAATATTAAAAATAATTATTATTTAATATTTTTATATATTTTGTGTAATATATATATATATATATATATACATAATATGTCTTAAAACTATATTCATATTTTTACAATTTCACAAAATATATAAAAATATTAAATAAATATATATAAATATATTTATGTATATATATATATATATGGAAAATTATTATACTTTTGTATATAAAAGGTTAAAATTTGAATATTTATCCAAGTAAAATTTACAATTTTACACTTAACAAATGTTTTGCAGCATTACACTTAATCTTTTTTCAGCCAAATTGAATTTCAGAAAATAATTTCTTTTTAGTTTTCCTTGCATTATCACTGGTATTTTATAAGGTTGACAAAGCTGAAATTGGAATTATAGAGAAATGATAAAGTGTGGCAATTAACTTACTGTGTGTTTCTGGGCCTCATTACCTCTGTTTTCTAATTTATCATCACTGGCATAGAATGTAAAAGCTTGCATCACATCAGCTCCTGCTCTCAAGAATTCTCTGGCTAGCTGTCGAACTAGAAGAAAGTCGCATTTTCTCATAATATTTCTATTGTTGTCAGCAAAAACTCTTATTTTGTATATTGTACAGCATTTTTTTTTTTTTTCTGAGAGGATGGAAAGGGTGACTGATCCGAGGTAACAATTTTCTTTTGCCACACAAAAATTTCATAGTTAATCGATTTGTAATTTATCATTTAGCGCAGGGCATCTAGTAAACAGGTTTAGGAACAAGATTTCTTTATTATCCTCCCTCTCCATTGCCATTTCCAACTTAATAATTACAATTAAGTTTGTTTCTTCATCAACATATTCATTAAGTGTTTAGGTGGTTGGTAACAACTGTTCAAGGTTTTAATTTAGAGCTGGACTTTGCATTTACTACTTTTTCTATCACCAAATCATCATCCATCACCCTCCTGTAACACACTTCTCAGCAGTAGTGATAATAAGTTTGTTTACATTTAACAAGAAGTGACCTCATCCTTGTGACAGTCCCAGTGTAAAAAAAGAAGGGAAAAAAAGAAGTATGACAGGATTTACAGCCAGAAGAGAAAACAAGGCCTTAGAATACATTTAGAAGGCCTTCAACCTTCAAAGACATTGGAAACTTGTCAAAATATATATCTTAAGTTTAATGTTCTATAATAATCACAGGTGATGTGATTAGTTTTTTCAAACCAGGGTAGCTGGATTAAAGTACCAACCAAAATTAACCCACTTCATGGCTTAAAAATTGCTCACCCATCCTGTTCTGAAAAAGAGGGTCAGTAATTGGTAAGCTAAACATTTTTTTGCCAAAGTCATGCGGTTTTATATCTTTTATACACCCATTTTAAATCCATATTAACAAAAATTTATTTGAGTACCTAGATAACAATTTTGTTGGATACGTAGGGTTCCTTCAGGGCTCCAAGAGAATATTTTTTAAGGATGGCCTTTAAAACACATTGATTTTATTTATTACCTGCTTCCGGGTGTTCTACTGTGGCCTCTGGAGTCCATGGTCCAGCTTTTACATACCCTCTCTTCTCAAGAGCAAAAACATAACCACCATCACCAACTACGATTTCACCTCCATCCAGCCTCTCCAGAAATCCTTTCTTCTGGAAAAGAGAAATAGAAAAGTTCTCTGGTAAATAATTATTGCAGTGTTCACATCAAGATGCACGATTCCTGCACGTATTATTAAATAATTGATGAGGATTCCCGCAACAAAAAATTGACCCCCCCAAAAAAAAAGCCAAATTTCGCCTCTCTTCAGCCAATATTGACTCTATTGCTATTTCTAACCTTTTTTCCCCAAAAGAATTCCCCCTTTTTTAGATTTACACGTGACGTTACTCTAAAACGCTTACGCATTTAAGCCTATACGCTCATGTGATAGAGCATACGGGATTTCGCTCTAGCATGTAGGGAAGTGTGTTTTCGTTTAATAGCCTAAACGTTTAAATGGCTGATTTTCCGTTCGTTTAAACATTTTAGGTGACCCCCCCCCCCCACCCCAACCCTATAAAATATATATATATAACACGAACTTCAAGGTGTTGATTTTTTTTTTTTTGCAGAACTGCTGCTAGTCCTACAATAACCACTGCATGACCATCGCATTGGCCGGCCCAAAAATAAGCAAGGAATGTCACAAAACTTGAGTAGGGGCTTCAAAGGACCTGCAAGGCTTAAAAACTAATGATCCCATACATGGTTGGAATGTGCTTTAACCCTTACTCTACCATGCGGCGATATTATCGCCTGTTAAGGTGCCCTGTCTTTGGCCCCACCTCCCAGGAGCATTTTCAAAACAGTGATGGTAAGTAAAGTGAAGGGTTAAATCAACCTGCGACAAGTGTGCCAACTCAAAAATATATGCATCATGGCACCTGTGGGCAGCCCACCAGGTTACTGAAGCGGAACGAGCCTGACTTTGCTGCTCGGAAGACAGAGCACCCTTCAATAATAAGCCTGTGCTTAATCCTTACTCTACCACGCGGCGATATTATCACCCTTTTGAGTGTCCCATCTTTGGCACCGCCTTCCAGGCACATTTTCAAAACAGTGCAGGTAGAGCAATGGTTAAACAGATATAATAATAACAATATGTTTTTAACCATTATGACCCTGCCATACAAGTTTCAAAAGAGCGCCACTAGCTAGCGCAGAAAAAAAAAAATCCAAACCAGCCTGATTCTCAACTGTACTGTAGTTAAAAACAACCCTCTGGAAAATAGACTTGATTTGCGAACCATGCTGAAATCTCAGCAACTCGGAAACATTTTTGTTCGTTTATTTCGACATTTTTTTTAATCTTTGCATTTACATGTGGTGAAAATAAAACTCAAAAGCTTTTTAGTCCGTTCTGGGTCAGTTTTAAAGCTTGTAAAATAGGTATTAACCTTACGCAGATTTATGCCTAACAATGTTGTTAATCGGGCCTTAACCTATGCAATCCAATGGCAATTTAAAATGGCCAAGTTGAACAGAACACTCCCAATTTACGTTTCTCAAAATAATAGAGAATTCATTTATAGAAAGGTGCATGAAATGGTTTGTTGACGTTAACGGCACCGCGATAGTCGGAGCAAATGTGCCAAGAGGGTGTTAAAAACTAAGGTGCTTGAGATAGGACAGAAAGTGGAGAGAGGAGGGAGGAAGGGAAAGAAGTTAAAGTAACTAGAACCGTCGGAAGGACAGTATGCTCAACTATTCAAAGAGAGTATAGAGAATGGGCTCATAGAGGGAAGTATATACAGAAATAGCATAGCAGGGGCAGAGTTTTCCCAGATATTTTAAGACAATAAAAAGCTCAAGGACCTCACCCAGTAACTCAGAAAATATGTAAAACCTAGCAGTCTTTATAACTACAACACCTCTTTTAGTTCTATCAATTTAATATCAAAGAAAGGAGAGGCCCTGACATGCCAATGAAAGAATGCCATTCAACCCCCTTTTCAACCTGTATCCTCCCCCAGCCCATACACATTCCCAGAACTATATCCTGAATTGCAATACAACTTCCAATTTTTAGAAAATATGTGTCAAGCAAAGTCAAGCAGCATGAAAAAATGTACAATAACATTAAAGCAAAATTATGCGAAACAATATTGCTTAACTAACACAAACTGGACATTGGAAACGATACAAATCCCCTCACCGCTAATAATGCATATTCCAGGCTGTCCCACATGTCTATACTGAAAATCAGATACTGTATGTCATTCCACCGCTTGCATGACCAACGATACAAATCCCCTCACCGCTAATAATGCATATTCCAGGCTGTCCCACATGTCTATACTGAAAATCAGATACTGTATGTCATTCTACCGCTTGCATGACCCACATGCCATCACAACTGAAATCCAGATGACATCCCACCACATGCCATTCCTCCTGTCCCACATGTCGACCTTACATGCCAATATGTTGGTTATGGATTTTTTTCTGGGACTGCCTAATGCATAACGTTAGGCCTAACTTCTAAATTTAAGTCGCCACTTTAATGATAGATTTCGCAAAAATAATGGCCTGAAATAACTCCACTTACAAATTTTTGTTCAAAAATAAACAAAACAATCTTCACACAGCTAAAAAGGCAGTCAACAGCTATACAGTATTTATTGGAAACTTTAAAGGTAAGATGCATTTAAACTTTGGAAAATCTACTTGGTGACTTTAAGGTCACCTTGCCTTTAAGTCACCACTACATGTTATTCATGAGCAGGGGGTAAGTGATGAAATGTGCATATTTAAATCGGAAGGTCTCCAATGTCCTTTCAAAATAAAAACAAAGTCATTGACAGCCATTTTCAATTTAAAAAAGTTGAGAAATTTATCAAAAGATAATAAAAATACTCAATTAATGATGTTAATTTATTTTCGAGATAATGACACTACCCCTTTGACCTATGAAACGCTACCCCTTAATCTAATGACACGCCACCCCTTTAACCTATAAAACCTACTGTTTTAACCTATGGAACCTACCCCTTTAACCTGTCAACCCCCTTAACCAATTTCCCCTACTCTTAACTTAAGATATCTCTTTCAATAATTCATGACTTCTTTTAACATATCCCCAGCGCTTAAACTTATAGCCCCTATCCCTTAACATGTACAGTATGTAGAATGCATTTCGCCATACTGCCTTTAGGTCACCACTTTGTGGGAGGTTATCTGCTCCAACTTCGCCATCCCCATTACAGACTACAATTTAGCAATATATGGCGTCATACTGTAGCAATGATCTTGGGATAAAAAAAACCTTACCAAAGATGACAATTGTGGAAAGGCGCCCTCTGTTTATAATTATGACCTAAACAACAAGTCAAACAGTGAGTTGGCTGAATTAAATTTTGTGGTCTGTAACTAGATATGTGATAGAATTTAAATCGCGTCATCTTCTCCCATGTATGAAGTCACCTGATAGTAGCTTACATGTCAGCTGATCCAAATTTGCTTCCTATTTTGATATAGGTAAAACTAGTATACTGCGCCAGCCCCAAATAAAAACACTCAGAGAAAAAGCTAATAAAAATATTTTCTAGTTTAGTACTAGGCTAGGCCTAGTTAGTATTACGTCGCCGTGCACCACAACATTCCCAGATGTCCGACCTCGAGAATAAGCTAAAAAATGATAATAGGCCTACACTAAAAAAAAAGGCGTACTTCTCGCAAAATGGCAGTGAGATTTAGTGTGAGGGGAGAAGGGTTTTTTTTTCTTGCAAAAGGGGGACAAGTTAGTTGTTGTCTCCAAATTTCATAGGAAAGGTCCTGGGCCCAAATTTCCTAGCGGACCGTTTTACTATGATTCATGAGGGGGACCACATTTACTTGATGGCTACTGCTTAATTGTCTGGGGGCCCAAATTTCCTAGAAATAATGGCCGAGGGCCAAAATTAACTGGGGGATTACTTTTAAACAGACTTCACATTTTGGTCCATACCCTTGACCGCTGACGCGTAGGTGAATTTTATTTCTTAATAATATTTTTAAAATGAAGGCATAACATTTACCACTGACTGTATGCATAGGCTTCGGCCTACTTATACAAAATATTACTAGGCCTAGGCCCTCCTAGGCCTAATTTTAATTAATACTTACCGATTTCACCTTCGGCACTGCAGTATCCCCCTTGCCAGGCATTGTAAATATGTTGCACTAGGCCGAATGATCACTGCATCAATACAACTAGCGTTACTAATTCACTGTACAAGATGAAGCGATGAAAGTTTTAAACTTGGGCTATTGTATTACTAATACTACTTCTATCGAAGTTCTCAGGCAAAATTGTTTCCAGTAATCGGCAGAAAGTCCTTCTCAGGGCTAGGCATGAAATCTGAATGATAGAATAATCATGCACACACTGCATATGCTAACTATTGTAGACGTAGCTGTAGAAGCAAATATGTAAATAAGCGCAGCATAGCGAGAAAGCAACAAAACAATTCCTATTTAATGAACTGACTCAAACTGGACAGAACCAGAAAATTAGTAGTTGGCAGTAGGCCTAATTTCTTGCTGACATCAATATTTGTATACGATACAGTACACACTGAAACTTGGCCTCTGCAACGTGAGTGGGAAATTATTTTTTTCGTTGCGTTGAACTCAACTACACACGCCTACGCCACACCCCTTTGCATTGAAGAATTCTATCTCGCAGCGCAGTAGGCGTGAAGAATAATAAAATCATGATTTTGGCAGTCAGTTCCAGCCTCGCAAAAAGTCGCGTATTCTCTTCTGTACGTATTTCGCCCACTTAGATTTATGAATTTATAACGAGCTGAAACATGCTGTTTTTCGAAGGTGATTACAGCTTTGTTACGACAAAAAACGTTATCGATACATACAATTTTGGCAGATAAAGGGTTGAAAATACTATCCATTAACATTTGAAGAAATAATTCGAGCAAAAGATAATAAAAATCGGAGAAATTTATAACGATTTTATTATTTGGAAAAAACGGGTTCCAAAAAACGTGGTCACAAACCACCTTTGCACTCTTGGGCCCAAACGATCTTTACATATATGATAGAAAATTTCCTTTCCTATCTAAATTTATGAAAATAAGCATGGATTTAAGAGAAATCAGGCCAGGGTTTCGCAAGTTTTGTACCTATTTCGAGAGGAACCATGTTGATTTCGCTAATATCGTACGATCCATATCATGATTGGACATGTGCAGTCACGTGGTGTTGTTTACGTCTATCATAATCTCGCACGTCTGTGTGTGCATGCTGTATACCGTAATTCCCTGATGACCCGTTTCTTTGAAATAAACAGTCTATACAGTACTTCAGATTACATGAGAATCTTAGTGGTATAACAAATTCAGAATAAAATGATTGATATTTAGTGACGACAGCTTCTTGAGGCAACTGAATACACTCAGTGTATGTAGGGTTTTGATAATAAGAAGTTAATGGTGTCAATACTGATTTTCTCAAATTCAGCCTGTGCAGTAGTATTTTCACTATTCTTTTGCTATAATTCATAGGGTTAAATACATTTATATTTGCTTATAATGCTAAAATACCATTTCACCAGAGTTTAATTATCCCAAATGACAAATCCCTGATTTCATGTACTTCCTGTAAACACAGTGTTGCTTTCTTAGGCCCGACAAAATTTGAAGTTGAGATTATTTTGGTAATTTACTATGATAGCATGATGAATTATGTTAATTAAAATTACACGGATTCAAACATAACAATTTTATATTCTTTTGATAGACCTTGGGATGACTCTGGCAGGAAATCACATCACACAAACACGTAATGTGAGAATGACCTCTAAACCTAAACATTGAAATGCCCTGAAAAATCACGTATTTCACAAAATAGTCTAAAACTTTGCATAACAGCGGTTAATAACCATGTGTACCCCGTTGTATGAATATGTAGAAAACCTTAGTCTAGTTGTATGGCATATAATGGTATTCTATAACTGGACCACAAGTACACTTCAACTAGTGTTATATAGGCATATCCCTACTTACACCATGGAAGTACCTCCCTGTTTACACAGTGGCATTAACTTGCAACAATGAAAATTGATAATGCTATTCAGAGGAGAAAGACACTTTTTCTTCAATATTTGATTTACTTCTGATACTGACAATTTATATACCCTTATACACACCTAAATACTGTTCTTCACTGAAGTGTTCCAGACAATAATCAGAAATATTCACAACAACTTAAATTTTATTAGAAACAATCTCCATGCAAGGTAGGCCTACATATGCATGTAGTGCCACCGTTGAATTTTGTTAACAAAAATTATCAAAGATACACTCAATAGGAAAAATGAAAACACATACACATGAACAGGAAAAGTTTTCACAACCACTCAGATCATATATAAGTCCTAGGCCTAAAGCCAAAGCCTAAACTAGCAGATAATCTGCAGTCTAGATGTCTTGGTCTTGAAGTATTTTCTTATTGTCTAATGCAGTATTTCAAGACAATTAAAAAAAAAAAAGATGGCATACCAACACGGCAACACACCAGGTTGACATTGAAAATAAGCTGATTGTTAATCTTATCTTGTAAATATAGAACCTAGATCCATTGTTGATTTTTGACTATGGACACACTATTCTCATTTTCACAACAGACCTTGCTAACACTTGAACCTAAATAATGATAAAAAAAAACACTGGTCTTTCAATCATTATTACAATACATTTCGAATATGCTTATGGTGAACAATCGTTTTGACTGATTCATTGCTGCACATATTAAAACAAATCAAATGACTGCTAGGCTAGATCAGAGTAATAAAAAAGATGGATGCAAAAGAATCAATCTTATCATATAGCTACCACAATAACTTACTCTTGATCACGATAAAAATCCACATAAAATTTAGTGCTAATCTCTGTAATGGTGGCCATTTTCAACTGAAAAATACTGTCACTAATCGCCACCGGGCCCATACAAATTCGGCACTGGCAGAAAGATTATTGCGACGTATAAATAATATATCGATAAATTTAGCCTAAATCTGAAGGAATCCGGTCGGGGGTTCGGCATAAATTTCGTCCAAAAATTAGGCCAATATTGAAGTACACATATTGAAACGACAATTACGCAAAATTATAAATCCAAAAACATGAAAAGTTTGGTATCATTCGAAAGAAAAATCAACCAAGTCCCACTTAGCTTACTATCTTTAGATAGCACGGAACTAATTATTCTCCCTATCGAAACCTATGATGAAAGAGTCAAGTTCGGGGTCCAGAATGTTATAGATTTGGGATATTTTGTGATATTTCCAAAAAAGTACCATCTGATATCTCTCGGATGAGGGTGCTTTCAATAGGGGGTCACCAGAGGTTTTGGCCCTTTTTTTCATTTTAGGCCGAAGTGAAGAGGTGTTGTACACCTTCACCAAATCACTCAAATTTTGGTATGGGTCCATAAAAAAATAGTTTCTAATGAAATTGTTTCTGAAGCAGATCTCGTCAAGTTTGGGTATGCATAATCAAGACCTATCTATTCTCTACTATTCCTGACATTTTCAACTTCTCAGCTTCCTATCCCATGAAATGGAATCTCTCGAAAATATTTTTATTAGCCCTTTTTTTGAGGATTCTCATTTAGGACTGGCGGAGTGATACCTTATTAGTTCCGTGCTACCTTTCCTGCTACAACGTTGTCAGGTGACACCCCAAGTGATAGAAAAGTGTGTGATCAAGTAATAGAAAACTGTGTGATCAGGTGATCGGTTTCGCGAAAACTGAAAAATCTGAAAGTGGGCGCAGTCCTGTCCGAAGAGAATGACGTCACAGCATCTCATTAACGCGAGGCTGGGGACTGACTGGGCATATGCGCAGTGCAGAAGTATGTTTTCAGTGCACATTTAGGCAGTTGGATATGATTGAATACATCCTTAGTTGGTGCAAACTGGTTTAAAGTCGATAAAAACTTTTGACTCCCCTTGTGATACCAGGCAGTGGCGTAGCCAGGATTTCCATATGGGGGAAGGTGTCACTTAGAGCGCAAAACGCTCGACTTGTGTAAGTGGGGGTCCAGGGCAGCACACTTTTATGTTTTTTTCGTTTTACTTTTTTATAGCGCACTTTCAGGTGTTTGTAGTGCTATTTCTGTCTTTTATTTTTGGGTCCAGCACACTTTTTATGTTTAATCTCTGTAGCCAAAGGCCATAGTATTGGATGATCCACTCACAACCCAGCGCTTGGTATCGAGAGGTGATAGCGAAATTAATTGTATTCATTCGCTAATGTGGTGTTCACTTTTCAATAGATTCATACCATGACGAAAGGTCTTGCTGTCATATAGTGCTTCTTTGTACTGCTGATGTTGTATATAATTTTTTCACAACATACTTTTTGACACCTTTTGCTTTTCAGATCTCGCCTCCATCTTCCATCAGGATAGAATACATTTGGGTCGAACTCCTACATACTCGCTGATGGGTACTCCCGCGCATTCGTCTTTCATTTTTCCAAGCACCTTTTTATGCACGGTGCTGTGGAGTGGGTGGTCTGTCGGATAATCACTTGTGTCATAGAGGTGCGACTCACAACTCATATCAGAATACACTTCCTCGGTTTGGATTTCAAGCAGTACACTATATGTATCTGTATATAGAAGATTGCACCGCTCGACATATTGCTCCTTCAGGTTGTTGTAATACAAGTCGTACATCAGATGTTTACTTAGGTCCAGGACACACATCCCAATCATCCAATGTAAAGTGGTCGATTCGTATTCAGCCGACGTTTGTGTATGTCTAAGGCGGCTAGATCGTTATCAAATACCACATACCTTGCAAAGGCGGGGCTATTTATCCACCGGCGAATATTGTCATCTTCAGAGACCCTCACGAGTTTGACGTCTACACGCTTACCCGATTTTCCATAGTTTTACCATAGATGCTATTGTTCCTCAGAGGTCCTTCTCAAAGCTGGTCTTGGCTTTCTTGCGGAATTCTGTATTCATTCTGAGGTAGGGTTCCATCCATTTGCTTTGGTCGAACCGAATTGCATGATGTATTTTTGCCAGCTTCATACCTAAAGAGAGGTAGAGTTGCAAATTTCGGTATTGGACAACATAGCGTTTTATCACAGAGATTGGGAACCAACTTTTCAACATCAGTTGACGAGTTTAGAAGCCCTTGCTGATAATCTGATAACCACTCCTTCGGAACCTTTATATACGTTCCGGATCAAGGGTGTATGCATTGTGAACATCGTGTAGCTCTTGAGGATACTCAAGGTCCACCTCGAGTATGTAACCCTTTTCTGCATCGGGTGAAAGCTTATCCAGCGGGGGCACTTTATCCACCCATTCAAATCCACCCGTGGGTAGTGCTCGACTCATCGCCTAACCATACAGGTTATTTGCGTCTAGGTAGAGAATATGATTATTAGGCTTGGAGTCGTCATGGCCTGAGACGTAGGGCTTCTTGGCTTTGGTATAGCGCTTGAAAACTATGGAAACACCACCGTCTCATGCCTTTATCGAAGAAGAGGTAGATGTCATAGTCGGTCAGGAGTTCCAATTTTACACCCGCACATATCAAGAGTGCATCCCAAGACAATCCAGACCTTGCATTATAGTGTGCTGGATCCAGCACATACTGCCGCAAGCAAGTCTTCCGATATATCTCGAAGACATCAGCTTGTAGAAGCACGTCAGTCCGTTGGTATAGAACGTGATAATCTCCCATGGTGTCACATTCGAATGCCCCCAAACCTTCTGCGCATGTTGATAATTCTCATTGGAGATATTTTCATCCGTAAGCTTGCTATAGACAGATAGAAGGCATCTTGCGTTGGTAGGCACTCCCCAAACCGTTCCCAAGAATCCATTTACTTATAGGGATAAATCTCTTACGCAATAACAATTGTCTCTTTTTATAATTCGGTGTATATTCAGCTGTGATACGGGAGTCAACAGAGTTGTTAGCCGCAACCAGCTTATCCAATGACGCAAGCAGGAATTGTGCGCAACCGATGAACCTCAGCTGAGCTAGGAAGAAGGATATATACTTCTCCATTTTGTTGGGGATGCAGGTTATCTTTCCTTTCACTTTGCTGATGGCTTGCATGATCAAATAAGAGTCATAGCCCCGCAGGCTATGGACCACAACTGAGATTGACGCTGTTTTGGAGCTCAGGCGCAACTTCGGGTTGCAGGCATTGTGTGCAGCACCTATGTACTTACCTGTGATATGCCAGTGGTCACGGACAGAGTCACCATGTAGAGGTTTTTTACATATAAGACAATCCTTTGCCCCCGGTGTGTGCTCCAATCCTCTCTGGTGATTATCATAGGTCGGGGGTTTGGCAAAACTGCTTTGATCTTAGTTTCTTCCTGCTGCAAAGCCTCAAGGAACTTCTCAGCTGCATTTTTTCCTCGATATACTACGGGAGGTTCTGTACGACCATCACACCAAACCACAACATACCCACAGTCACACGCTTCATGCTCTTGAGTCTTTTGGGTATTGGATTGTGCGGGGTTGGATCCAGGACCATCTATCTTACAGGTGAGTGTCTCAAAATCTGCGTAGATTACATAAGGCTCTGGAAGCTGCTGTGATAGTTCTGGAAGGACAGCTTGTTTTCACCTGCTTTCGGCATCTCAATACGTAGAGCCGTTTGACCAGTTCCTATACAATCAGGTCTATGGGCCTCGAGCAGGTCTTCCCTGGAGTAGCCATGTAGATACCTCTCGCAGAAGTGCTTACGTCTTTGATTGGCACTTTGATCAAAGAACAGGCGGCTGAGGCTTTTGACCCACGTGTAGTGCAATTTACATGCCTTCTCAGTCAGTAGAAGATTAATCCTGGGGATATCCTTGTCTTGTTTGCTGAGTCTGTGAACGATCACCCCTGAGTCCCAACCAAAGACGTTAATTGCCAGATTGTTTTGTTTTTCGACCTTCCCGATTTTGGAGTGTGGAGCTGGAGCCTCTATTCCTTCAAAGTTTAAGCCGTCTTTTGAGGGATACTTGTTTCCATCTTTGCGGGTTTTTATGGCTGGAAGCAGAACAGATCGGAGAGCCCAGCGAAGGCAGTTTTCATCATGGTTCTTTACATTGATGATAGAATTTTGGGATTTGAGTTCTTTCGGGAAACCGATATAGGAGCCACCATTTAGTGGTTGGTACGGGGAAATATTCAGCAAGAGGTCCTCCACACTATCCACCATCCATCCTGACGGACCCTCTCTGATTTCATTGCTCAAGAGATTCTATCATGCGTGGGAAAGCGTTGTTGAGCGCTGCATCAATCTCATCCACTTGCAGGGCATCCAACTGATGGTTGCGAAATACTAGACTAACAAATTCTGTTTCTCCATTGACGTTGTCTTTTTTCGGCCCCACTCTGAGTGCTAACTGGAATTTTACCCCGCAAAGGGCTTTAATCTCTTCTGCTATCTTCCGGTGAATCACGGGACGAACATCGTCCAACAGAGCTAGCAGGTCAGCGCCCAATCGGTCATTTGCCAACTGCGGAGGTAATTGCCAATTGTCCCAGGTGCTCGTCTGAACCTTGGTGCAGGAATAGGAACAGGTCTTTCTCTCTCGGTGCAGGAACAGGTATCAGTGCTCTCGGTGCAGGAACAGGTCTCCTTTCCGATCTGCGTGCTGCAATAATAGCATTTATGTAGTCGTTTTTAATATGATTTCCTCTTTTGCCTGATGGATCACCAAGGATGATATTATTTCTAACCACATGGTTCCCTAACGCCTCGACTCTCACTCTCTTCTCAGTGCAGTTATATTTTTTGATTAATTATATATATTAG
>JAIGNY010001510.1:227500-295000 GCA_020152595.1 Chiridota heheva
AAATAGGAGTTTTCGAAATATTTGGTTTATAAAAATTATGTTGGCTACAGACATTATTTTTGTCCTATTTTGTTTTGTTTGTAATGGCCAATACGCGGAACTCATCTTATATATATATAAGAACTCATCTTATATATACGGATATATGGGTGAGTGCAGGTGTATATAGGAGTGATCACGTGCCTCCCTTTCAAGGGATCCTTCTATATGTATTTACCTTTTGGATTTAGATGTCACTCGAAATTTTGTTGAGGGGCGTCCTGGCAATAGACTGGCAAAAATGACTGTTAATAAAGAAGTAGGGGAAACTACTCACGTAACATATTTACAACCCATAATGCATCCTCTTGCTGGAGTTGTTTTGAACAAAATCACCTTAGAGGTGCGTGATGACTATGGCCAAATCATACATAATAATGATTTATCAATTGAAGTGACCTACTATTAAAATAGCTATGAAGGTTGTTGACAGCATTTATCCAATACCGTCAGCTCCTCCCGAGGAAGGGACTGAGGGTGCCAGCAATATCCGCATACAACATATTGTTCCGTCCAGTGTTATTATCGATGAAAGAACATAAAGAATGTAGCGCAAGGCCCAAAACAAGGAGAGACGGAACGCAATGACTATAACTTTCTCTTGCCATTTCTAACTGACAGACTCAATCTTAACCGATTGCAACTGTTTCTGACCTCTATCTAATTTTTTCCCATTAACAATTTTGTACTTTATTTATATAATTCAAATATAAAAGAGCCTTCTAGTTTAAATTAAAAAAAGGGAAGCACGTCATAAGACTTCAAGGAAAAATCATCTCACACATGACTTGCAAATTTTACTTTAGGAAAACCTCGAAGCGAGACAATGTCTAAATGCCCTTAGAATACCAATACCGAGAAAGGTTATCTAAGGTCCACAGATTTAGGGACAATAAAGCAAAAGTTCTAGCCTATTATAAATGTGCAAACCGTAGCAAATTGAAAGTGATATATTAAGATATTCTATGAAGACTTAAACGTAAATAATGTTAAAGAAAGTTCATGAGAAATGATGCTGTGATCTCATCGTAACAATATAACACAAGTAAAAAGTTACCTTGAAACTGACATTTCTACTTGAGAAGGTCTAAGCCGCAAATACACACGGGTCTCCCATGGGTCTCAAACAATAGATACAGTGCTTATACTTACAACCATGGGAATTGGTGCAGCTGGAATAGGTCTTTTGGCTACGATTGTTGCTGCACCAGTAGCGATTGCCATGGAAGGTGCTGCTGCTGTATGTGGTGTTGGTAGTTTACTCTGTAATTATTTAAGTACACGGATGGATAAGGAAGTTGCGAAGCATTGTCAGATTGCAACAATTGCTTCCTCTAATCTTAACAGCATCGTAGACCTTGTCAGTAAAGCCGTCGAAGATGGGAGCGTTTCTGCTTCGGAATTTCAGACGGTCGTTGCAATATTTGAACGTTATAAACAGTCCGGTAACATGCCTATTAATGGGAACATAAATGTTCCTAAAAGTGGAATCATTTCGCTTCATGAAACCGCCATGTTGTGATATTTTCCATGATATTTTGCTATCTTAACGTTGAAAGTCTTATGCAATGTTACATATTTCAAATTTGAAATACCTATGGGAAAAATATCTCTGCTAGGGGAAACCTAAAACTCATGAAAATGCCTTCATTATTGTTATGGCTAAAACTTTTCCACTCCCATTTGACATGTTCACCACGCCGTTTTTGAAATAGTAGAAATAATAGAGCTAGGCTTTTAGGCTGGAAACAGCCATTTTGAAAATTCAAATATTTTTCAACACAACGATTTTTGATATTTCAAGTACATAGATTAGAAACTATGACATTCTACCGCAAGATTTGAACAATATGGCTGCATGACTTCAATATTCTCGTGTGTTATAAATGTAATAGGCATACTTCCGGACTAATAAAGTTTTAAAAGAGAAGGTCGGAGCTGCTAAAAAGATTAATTCAGGTGAGAATGAAAAAAACAGCTTCTGGAAGATGGGAAACAAATTTGGCAGCAGGAGGCGCAGCAGGTTATTGCCAAAACACTGGGTGGAGCCTCAAGTTAAACGAGATCCGTCTCCATGTTGAAGGTGTCATGATATATATATGAAATATGACAACATTTAAACACATCCCCGGACATATTACAGAGGCTTCTGTCTGGCTGGATGCTGAGACTGTGGGTGTGGGTAATCTAACAGAACAGCGAATATACCCAGGCGGATCAGATCAGTACCTTCTTGGCACAGTTTAAAAACATCTTTAAAAGCTACCGAACACACAGCGTACATGATGATGCCACTGTGGAAAGGTGGCGTGCCGACCCTATGATGTTTTGGTAAACGCACTTAAACTTTGCCCTGTGGATTGCCGCAGATAAATGTGGTGTTTCTCCCGAGCAGATGACTATCTACAGACACTGGACGGTTCGCATGGTTTATCGCTTTCATGTGTACTACACCATACGGAGAGTATTGAAAAGACTTGAAGGTCGTCTACCAGGTGAGGATAACTTTAATCCTTACAATAACCCGTACAGTGACGGGGCGTTAAAACAACTGTGTGAAGAGTTTGCTATTTCGCCGGAAGTTATCCAGTGGACCCCACCAGGGGTTCTAACCAAGAGACTAGGGACACCCTGGAAGTAGTACTCAACCACTTATCACCCTATCCAGTAGGTGACTAATGACATGGCAAAGAGGGGTATCATCAGCTCAAACTTCCACCACAGCAGCAATTGCTATGATAAGAAATTCATACCATTTGGTGAACGGGCAGTGATGCTGACCTTCGACTACATCGGGCAACCATCGAACATGAAAAATGGTAACTTGAAAATAATCAAACCAACTAGTGATGGCTTCACAGACCTTGGTGTCAAATATATCAACGAAAACATTCGTGTTCTTGTGTGAGCTATGTTAGGTGCTCAAGCACAAACTCGCAGTCAAATTCTTGGTGGTGGTACTAGTCTGGATGCTCAGCAACAATTTATTAGTAATGTTGAGGATGCGGTGGCTGCTGCTATAGATCTCCCATCTTCCATTTAACGCTATCAAGATACCCTGACCTATGCCTCAACTCCTTTAGACTTCAGTCTGGGTCAAGATTTGTATATAATTCCTAGGAAATTTTTTTGCGAATGGATACCCAAATTGGCTACAACAATAATATTATGATTGCGAAAGACCTTGCTATTGGTGAGCACCATAATATAAATTCTATCACAGCCTTAGAACCTACAGTTCTTGATTCGGGAGTAGAATACGGCAGCCTACCAGATCCCATGGATACAGGAACGGGTGTTGATACTAGATTAGAAGGGGTGGATGTTGAAACTAAATTAGAAGGGGTGGATGTTTGTCAACAATAGGCAGTCTTTAATGTTACAAATACAAAGTACACAAAAGTATTGCTCATGTCCATGATATATTTCAGAACTCAAAACATCCGGAGAATAAGAAATTCACGAATAAGTTCACAAGGTATATATTAACGTTTTATGATTATCTCAGAAGTGTCAAGCAAAAATCCCACCCATGCTCTTCCAGAAATATTCTCCACCAAATGTTTTTGTTGGATGAACCAAACATTTGCTAGGACCATGCCTGATAATTGACCAATAACAGTCTTAGTTACCTGACCCTAGGGGAAAATTCTGCACATAAGCACAATTTGATTGATGCCTATTACAAGACTATTAGTCATTCTAGCTAGACAAATCATATACGGATTATAATAAGATGACAGAAACCAAATGGCCAATAAAGGTTACACTCTAGAGTCTCTGATTCAAAGAAATTCACGATAAATACCGATATCAGGTTATGGGAAAGGGCTTTACTAACCAGCTTTTAATAAACAAAACATAAGAAAATATGATGTCAATATGATAGTGAAAATTGTTTATAAAGCCATTATCCTAGTCCATCTGCCTTAGCCCAGATTAAATTGGACACCAGTCAGTCAGTTGTGGAAGGTTTGCCAGGTAATCATAAAATGATGAAAAGTAGGACACAAGAACAATTCATGTCCCAAGTCCCTTCTTAATGATCTTATAGAAATATAGAGAGAGACTCCATGACAATGTTGAAACTAAATTAGAAGGAACTGAGACAATAAAAGCTAAAATGGCAGAAATAGCATTATCGTTTGTTACCATCGGTGCTTCAATTCTGGGGGTTATATACAAACAAATTATAATATAAAACGCCCGACAAAGTTTAGATGGTGCTTGGAAAAATGAAAGACGAATGCGCTGGAGTACCCTTCAGCGAGTATGTAGGACTTGGACCCAAAGTGTATTCTATCCTGATGGAAGATGGAGGCGAGATCCGAAAAGCAAAAGGTGTCAAAAAGTATGTTGTAAAAAAATATATACAACATCAGCAGTGAAGCACTATATGACAGCAAGACCTTTCGTCATGGTATGAATCTGTTGAAAAGTGAACACCACATTGTATATGGTATGCGAATGAATACAATTTTGCTATCACCTCTCGAAACCGAGCGCTGGGTTGTGAGTGGATCACCCACCACTATGGCCTTTGGCTACAGAGATGAAACAAAAAGTGTGCTGGACTCAAAAATAAAAGACCTGAATAGCATTATAAACACCTGAAAGTGCGCTATAAAAAGGTAAAACATAAAAAGTGTGCTGGACCCTGCCTTTTATATACTACTCAAGGGCAAAAAGTATGTCACAACGCATAGTAAGAACTTGTATTATTGTCAAAATTCATGTCAAAGAGAGCTATAATACACCATATACAAAACACAAAACCAAGAAAACGCAGAATGTGGAAATATTGTTTACGTTTGTACATGGTTATAAGTTTATCGTCACTCTTTGAAAAATATGGGTAGTCTAAAAGCAAGGTTTTCAATAATTTACTATGAACTTGTGTAAATGTTGTCAAACTTTAAAAATGAGCCTGTTCTGTATCACCTTCCCCCGACACCCACCCCTCATATATCACCCCCTCTCTCTGTGTCTTAGGTTGTGTAATTAAATACAAAATCGCACAAATGTTTATACATTATTACCGAAGAACTCCCTTTTTCTGAGAAAGTGCCCGTTTGAAATCTAAAAACATAATAAGCACCAGAAATGTCAAAGCTTATTGAAGTACCCGAACAGTTCTGACCATTAGACGAATCTATACTCTTGGGGGAAAAACCTAATGTTGAACGTTACGTTCCCATTTTCCTTTTTTCGAGTTGCAGGAATGAAGTGTCCTGTTATAATAATTTAAAAAAAGTAATGCGGCATATATCTAAATATCACGATAAACCAACCACAACATGCATAGAAACTTAGAGGTAGCAACATCATGAGCTTAAAATATACAGTACACCCTGCAAAAAGCAACATGCTCCTTTATCTTCAAAACTGGTTCAAAATTACCTATGTTACAGCTTTTTCAAACTTAGATACCCGATTAGCATAAAACACGCGATATTTTGTGACCTCAGAATGGGACAACTATATCAGACTATAAGAAACTACTTCTGTTAACATTTTGTTTTTCGGTCCTTTTCAAAAATGTATTTAATGAGAGAAGTTGGCTACAGTGAACAGGAATTTATTACTATTATAACCTTCACCCAGATTTAACAGTAGAACGCAATCTGAGAAGCTTTGATGTTTCAAATTTTGAAAAAACATAAAAAATAAGTTAGGAGTATCCCTGTTCATACATACATGTAATCACCTTTACAACTGTACAAAGGCTTCATTTTGTTTTAGAGATTGATTTGTTATAATTTAAAAACTATGCGTGCTATTGCCACTATTTACAGGATTATAATCATTGGTCAAGCATGTATATCTCATATGAAAGAGGACTTCAAAATAGTGCAGAAAGCATTGCAAAATCTTATTCCGTTAAGGAGATTATTCAAGTTTAAAGTTTGGTATTGTTTTTGTAGAAACAACATAGATCAGACTAGTTGTGATGCACAGCCTCAGATTCCTCAAAGTCTTTAAGTATTTTAAAGAAAGTTTATATAATTTTTTTAAGTATTTAAATTATTTTCCCTCCACTTTCTTCACGTCTTATATCTTAAATACTCTCCTAGAATAAGTTTTACTACTTTTTTGACATATTTCATGCTTTTTAAGCCACAAAATTACAGGACAAAATATGATAGAATACACAAAGACTTTGAGGAATCTGAGGCTATGACATCACAACTTGTCTGATTTCAGTCGTTTCTGCACAAATGATACCACACTTTAAACTTAAATATCTTCTTAACGGAATAGGATTTTACAATGCTTTCTTCACCATTTTGTTTCTTTTAAAGTCCTCTTTTATGTAAGATAAACATGCTTGACCATTGAACTAATCCTTTAAAGACCGTTTTACTAAGAATATAATAAATACTCTTTTAATATAGTTCATGATCCGTGCATATAAGAGATTAGGTCAGTGGACTATCCATATACCTTTAACGAATTAGTTTAGTGGTCACGCAAGTTCATCTCATATGAAAGAGAAACTCAAAAGAAACAAACTGGTGAAGAAAGCATTTTAAACTTTTATCCTGTTAAAAGGATATATTTAAGTTACAAAGTTCTGTATAAATTTGTAGAATCAGACACAAATAAGTTAAATCATTAATGAAAAATGCATTTGGTAATGAGGGTGCCAACTTCGCATAGTCAGATAGTAGACTCATTACCATAGGCGTACGGGGCAGAAGGTTGGGGAAGGGCGTGGTATCTGCAGCCCCCTCCCCCTCCCCCTCCCCCCTCCCCCACACACACTTTCCAGATGAGAATTACGGCCCTGGAGATCTGGAATCAGGGGTGGCACCAGCTAGGGGTAAGAGAGTCTGCTCTTTTCCACACCATTGAAAAGAGTCCTCTACCCTAACAAATTTCCTTGATTTCAACGGCAGTTTTGCAACTTACACAGCCCGACAGCACATGGTATTTTAAGTCATTCAGGAAGTACCATAGCAAGCTGCAACGGATGAAATTACTAGATATCCAGCTTCTTTTTTCTTCGATATATAAATTAATTGGAAGTAAATGACATGAACGTCAAGAATGAAATCAGGCATATAATACAATCTTGATAGTGATGAGGAAATGTTAAAACTCACTTTTATTGGTTGAAAGTTCAGAAGTTTCCCAGGAAAGTCCATTACATGGTGAGATGCGATGGTTGACAGTGTATGCAGGAGAATAAGCCTGTTCATGGTAACGATAATTTGTATTGCGCAATGTAGGTCAAGAAGTCAATTGAGAATTGTCTTGCCATAAGCAACACTGACACGCATTGAATAACACTGCTACTTACCATTTCTTTTCTACTTTTTTATATTTGAGTGGATTAGGTGCCCTTACATGTATGTACTTGTGCTTTCGACATGGATGTTCCTTCCATCAGGGACATCGTGTGGGGTGCCATGTTGGACAACTGCGTTGGATACCATGTGGGACAAGGTTGGGATGCTATGTGCGACATACATTAGGATGAGATTCCATGAGGAACATAGATATGAACATAGGGTTGGGATGGCATTTGAGACATATGGATGGAATTAGCCATGTAGGATATAAGGATATGCCATGTGGGTCATAGGGAGGGATGCCATGTGGCACATAGCAAGGGACGCCATATGTAACACATGGTGGGATATCATGTGGGACAGATATGGATGCAAAATGAAGCATCTAGGAGAGCCAGATGTCATGTTAGAGATAGGAAAGAGCGAAATTTGGGACATAGGGAGGGATGACATGTGGGACATAAGGAGGGACGCTATGTGTGACATAAGGAGGGATGACATGCGGGACATAGGGTAAGATGCCACATGTACATAACCGCCATGGCTCGCATACTGATTCAAATTGACACAGATATTACAAGTCCAATTATAAAACCATCCCACTATCCACCCCACCCATATCCCATCTGACATCCCACCCTTTATCCCACGTTTCATCCCACCCCTGTCCCAAATGACATCAATCTCTATGTCCCACATGACATCCCTACCCACCCATGTACCACATGTCATTCCCCCATATGCCCACATGGCATCCTTCCCTTTGTCCCACATGACATCCCTCACCATGTCTCACCCTCCAATGTTCCACATGGCATCCATCTCTATGTCCCATATGGCTTCTCCCCATAAAGATGTACCAAATGGCATCCACCTCAGATGTCCCATATGCCATCACACCCCATGTACCACACGGTATCCTTCCCTGTGCCCCACACTGGTATCCATCTCTATATCCCACATGACCGTCTTTGTTCCACATGGCCTCCCTACTCATGTGCCACATGTCATTCCTCCCTATGTCCTACATGGAATTCCTCCCTCTGTCTAGGTGGCATCCCTCTCCATGTCCCACCCTCCTATCTTCCGCATGACATCCATCTCTATGTTCCACATTGTATCTCATCCTAAAGATGTACCAAATGGCATCTTATGCACTCATATGTCCTATATGTCATACCACCCTATTTACCACACGACATCCTTCCATGTGCCCATATGAAATCCATCTCTATGTCCCATATGACATCTCTACCCATGTGCCACATGTCATTCCTCCATACATGGAATCCCTCCCTCCGTCCCACATGGCATCCCTCACCATGTCCCACATTCCTATGTTCCACATGGCATCCATCCCCATGTCCCGCATGACATCCATCTCTATGTCCCCACAAAGCCACCGTGTGGTAGAATTAACACAGAGAAAGCTTTGGTTTACATATGATCGGACTGTACCGAGCTGATTGTTATTTTCATTTGACCTGACCCCATAATCAGTTCCGGGCATGCGCGTTTGTAACCATGACCTGGCGTATAGCATGTACGCGCACGCATACTCACTGCATGCAGCTGTCTCTTTCTCATTGTTAAAAGGAGACTGAATACACTGGATATTCCTCGCTGTGCGAGGGATAACCAGTGGTGTAGAGCTAAATTGTGAGCTAGGGGTTTTTTTCCCCAATGTTTAAAGTTACAGCCTACCATAGTTATGATCAATTACTTGTCAAAATAACATTTTATTACATGATGCCTGGACACTTGGCTCTAATCTCAACCGACGCTGCACCGCACGCATATTCATGAAGTTGATACAAGAGTATACCGATAGCACCGATTTGAACCGACGGCACCAATCTGAACTAACGGCACCAATCTGAACCGTCGGGTTAAAATATTGGGGCGATCGTCCCCTCGCCCCACCCCCACCCCCTCTGGATACGCCACTGATACCAAGGATATAATACCTTAGCAACATATTCCTGGTGATACTTTATAAATACGAACGAAGGGTAAATTCCTAGACAAACAGCTAAGTTTTAGTATAACTCGACTCCCAACCCTCGAACTGCAAACAACAAACACGCTCTTTATTCCTAGAGTCGTAAAATAATCATAGGGCGGAACGTGTGAAGGGCACGGGGCACAGGAAGGAAAAGTGCTCTTTTCAGAGAGACCCAGTAACTTTTTAGAGAAGGAACATGCCCTTTCAAACATTGAAAATAATGTATGATCTTTCATAAAGGAAAGTAACACAAATATCGTCCTAAAAAGACTTAAAATGTGAAATTTCTCGTGCTTTGCGCGCATATACTATTCTGAATTTCCCCAGGACAACATTGGAGCCTAATTCAGCACTACATATTGATCTGTCTCTGCCTACCTTTGTTTCCCAGCTTAGTTGTACAAACTATTTCAAATCGGGCCTTTGTCGAGTGTGCAAGCCACCCCAAGTTTAAAAGCTTAACTTTTAACAGAGATAAAAAAAAGGGTTATTTAAAATATTGATTATTTAAGTCCCCTTATTATACCCTTATTATACAGTTATACAGTTATACAGATCTTTTTGTTGACAGATTGGAGAAAGTAACACAAACATCAAGCAAAATACCCCAAATTTCACTCGTGTATAGCGCCCTTAATTTGGGTTCTGGAATACAAACCCATACAATGGGGACCTTGTCACTGACGCGCTGAAGACTGGGTGTGTGTTAGGGCTATTTGGTCTAATTTATACTGTCATATACCGAGTTACATTTATTATCAGCAGAAGCATTTGGCATCTTGATAAATCCAATATATATTCAAAACTCAAAGTCTAAACACAATAACAATCCGAATCTATTCAAAAAAGTTCAGCTGTCGGTGAGTAGGCCTTATAATGCTATTAAAATCTCCGAAACCAAATAAGCTCCATATAATTGAAACCAACTGTTCTCTCTTTCTGTCAGTCTGTTCAACTTTCTGGCCAAATGCCAACTTGGCATACTTGCGATTCTATCTAGTATTAACTTGACCAGTTCACTCGTATCCAAACAATGAGCCATATAACTATGTGCGTGACACTTGCATTTGTTTGCCTTGATACTTCTTTGAATATAGTTCCAGTTTCCAAGTAAATACTGATTGCGTGATACAGGGAGCTGGTAAGGCTGATGCTGAGGCTGAAATCAGCTGGGAGCAAGAATTCGTAATTGGGTGACAACAAACAGACAGATAATATTGGGGACAACAAATTCCCATTTCCTGGAAGTGCCACTTCAGTATCAGGTTAGGGACAGTGGCATATCGACTATCCCTTGTCTATGGTGTAAATAAATGTGTTTCCTATTGCCTGCAGTGGTGGCACCATAAATTTGGTCATGGGAGGGAAGGGGGAAAGGGGCAATTTAGTATCATGGGGGAAAAGCCTATAAATCGGGAAAAATAAGTAACTTGAATCCTGCAGCCCACGCGTCCTACCCCTGTACGCAGGACATATACTCTAAACACTTCAGTCTATATACATTCATGATGTCATATATAGTTCCAACATAACAGTCTGATGGCCTATAAGCAGGCCCGGCCCTCCCTACCCAGGTCCCTACAATGTTCCTATTCAATTATGAGTGTATCTGCCGATCTCTACTGTCCCGGGTTATACTCACCGGGCAGCACTAGATTTTGATGTTGGAGTGGGGAAATTGTGGAAGAGCTTATTAATTCTCATTTGGAACAGTTGGGAGGAGAGGGGGCATGGGCTCTTATCGGAGGAATTATTTTCTTTCTCAAAATGTACTGAATTTATAATGTTATGTTGAAAAGTGTTTGTGTGTGGGGGTGCATGTCCCCTGTCCCAGTGAATTACGACCCTGTTTTGCCCATCACATATATGATCGAAGAAAGAAAAATCGATAAAGTAGAACTGAATTATAATTATTGTGTCCATATGCCAAGCCGTCCCTTTTAGCATATCAAAACTTTAAAAATAAACTAACAAAATATTCACAATTTCTTCAAAAACTTTCAATTCAAATGCAAAAACGCAAACGGAATTGCGTGAATGAACTCCGGGAATGAACTATTTAATTTACGTGGGCCTGTTGACTAAACGTCAAGCGACAGAGACTTGAACATTGATAAATTAAACTTTATATTTCCATTAGACGTATAAAAAAAAAACAAAGGAAGATGTTGTTGAAAAGACTTTTATTTGATTATGTTTAATACAATATTACTGGCAAAACAGTGAGAATTTCATGCAGATGTCGCAGGCTTCGTACTGTAGGACCGTGTAAGGGTTGTAAGCCTGATCCTTTTTTCAAATTGTCTGAATCTGAAAGAATCGGTTCGGCAAAAATTCAAGAGGACATGAACGCCAATCGAGCATATAAAAAAAAACTAGTTAGCAATACAAGTGTCTTTATCATGAGATTGTTCTTCAAGTTGATTTCCAAATCATTTTTATCATAGCATGAACTTAAAAATGACAAATTAAGATCTAAACAGCCCGAAAAACTCTCGCAATTATACGCTATTTGTACGTGGTTAGTATGTGTGTGATTCATTGTTTACGATCAGCAGTCCCTGAAATGACGTGACAAACTGTTATGACGTCACAAATTCCTTTCAACTTTTTAAATGATCAATTTCTGGATCCTTTTTCATCATGAAAATGGACTTAGATCCAGGATTTCTAACCGATTTTTGAATTTAGGGATTTAAAAAACCTATACCTATATCAGATTAAATCTCAATTTTTTTTTTTGGAAGGCATGGCAGGACCACTTTAAAATTAGAAACAACACTTCTCTTTCTTGATAAACAACGAGCTAGAAATTTAGTACCAGAGAGTGTGACGTCATTCGTTATTCGCATACGCTACGGCGGTATACAAATATGCATTCGTGGTAACCTCCTATTTCAGGGAGGTGTGCTTGTTTGTAATGTACATGATCCTCCCTTGCGGGAACTCGGCAAGACTCCTATGTGGAGCATAGACGCCAAGCTATAGTCTGCATAGCAGATGCCAGTCTCGTGCGACCGGGACGGAAGTGGATGAATACCGGGTTTTCACGAAGTGTTCAGAGAACCAGGTAGGGTGTGACTGTCCTACCATCGGGACCGACAGCTTAACGTCCCCTCCGAAAGACGGCGAGCACCATTCAACCATTGCCACTTTTCCCTACAGCTGAATGAGGAGCAGGAGCTGCAAACGACCAAACGACGTACTTCCGCTTTGATGATCGGCGTATCTGTCTGCATAGCTGTGGAAAAACTGGTTAGACTTGACCGAGGCTTGAACCAGCATCTCAGTCGTGTGCTCTACCAACTGAGCTACCTGACTCCTAGAGGTGTTTAATTATGCGACGACGACGAGTGAACACACAATTACAATGGCAGGGTCGTCGCCTGCGTATTTGGTTATGATAGTAACAATGCTATTACGAAACGCTTAATACGACCCGGACGAGAACACAGGTACGACGTACGGACAGACATAACATCGACAACCAAGTCAATGTCATCGGCCTTTGATAACCAGTTGTGGTACACTGGCGTGTCTACCCGACCCAGGCTTGAACCCAGGGCATCGTGGTCTGTAGACAGGTATGATAACCGCTACACCACAGTAGGTAGATGCACTGGCGAATATACAGGGAGTTATATATATCCCTCAGTACGGGTTGATATTGGCATTACTAACACGGCTGGCATCAGTCCGACGGTATTATGGGAGAACAAGGAGCAGAGGTGTTACGGACGGTTCAAGTAACGTACGTAGCCTACTCGTACTTCCCGTATACCGTCGGACTGATGACAGCCGTACTATACTTAAAGTACGGCTGCCGTTTAGTGATTGATGAGTGACTGGTATGGCAATCCCAATGTCAACCCGTATACTGCTGAGGGATGTACGTGTATAATAACTAAGTTCAACCAGGGACCGTATCATATGTCAACCGCAATTAATTAGCATAGGCTACAGCATGAAAAAACTGGAAGAAACCTTGATTTGGAACTGGCGAAAACCGGTGCAATCGATTGCGTGCGATGATATTTACTAAGTTGAAACGAAGGTCAGATGCCATGTACTATAAGTTATAACCAGTGTTTGCGTTAAAAAAATTGGATGAGATCCAACGTTTGATAGGAGGCCCTAAGCAGCTAGTAGTATGTGAACAAACATGTGGGATAACAATACAACATTTAGGCCTACTGCCATAACGATTACGCCATACATACTGACATAGGCCTTAACGTTACACATAAAGCCTTAATTTGTTGAAAATTCAGCAGTCAGAATAGTGCCTAACTTGTAGTAGCCTACTTGTAAGTTGTAGCTTAGCCTAGGCAAAGTAGCATTATAGTATCCTTACTTTAACTTGGTGCCTTTGGAACTAGGCTAGGCCTGCAAAACGTAATTTACTAGGCTACTTGTGAAGTTCAATTGGAGACCGGAATAAACAAACGACCACAACAAAATGTTTGTCCTACAGAGTATGGAAAGATCTGTTGCCAAGAAAATAGCAAAAGGTTTTCAAGTGATGCAAAATGTGCCAGCACTGAGTCGATGCATGAGTGCAACAGGGTAAGCTATAAGCCTTGCTTTATTTTATTCATTTTTGGAGGCTTATTAATGTGTTTTTGCTTTGTAAATTGTAGCCTAGGCCTACATAGGACCAATCAAACTAAGAATAGGCCTTACCATTGTCACAATTTGCCCTCATACTTCCTAACGTTAGGCCGCACTCTCTTATTAGTATTGAAATTTAAATGTTATTCATTTTGAAATTCGTATTTGGTGAAATTTAGTAAAAATGTATTTTAAGGATAATCTTTAGGAAGTTGAATTCTATGCTGTGAGTGTAAGTAATTGACTCGGGTGTAGGCCCTAATCAGTACTAACGTTAGCCTAGTTCGGCGTAGTATTACCTGTTGGCCTAGTCATAACATATCGCTACTTAGGATATCTACTGGAGATCGCCCAAATAGTTCAGTTATTGCAAATGAGGCTCAGGTTATGTACCTAATTAGCAAAACTTTTGAGTACGTGGACCCTTTTTCTCCTGAAAAGTTACAAAATTCAGTTGTGAATGTTAGGAAAAAAGAAGATACACTGAGAGCCCAGAATAAAAAAAGAAAAACCAAATTATTTCAAAAGTTATTTGAAAAACAAACATGAAAATAAAAAGGAGTTAAAAGAAACGAGAGCATGTATATCTAAAAGAAAGGAAGACCTTACATGTATAATTATTAATGCAGGGTTGTGGCAGAATGAGAAAATGTTAAATACAAAAATGAATGAATGCGAAAGTGACAAAGAAAGGTATAATGCCTGTAAAAATCAAATTTAATTTAGACGCACATTATTACAACAATATTTGAAAGATGATAAAGGCTTTACTTTCACCAAAAAAGGTAAAATTTAAGAAAATTTATTAACGCAGCATTGGCAGCCGATACCTCAACATCATGTATTAAATCAACTGACAATGAGTACATTTCAGTTCTGTTTGTTAACAGGTGAAATAGTGGACCACAGCTTCAGGATGATATGTTTTATAGAGGTCATGTTATAAGCCAGGTTCCTGGTTTTCCTTCTTGGTACAATATTAAATATGACAATGATTCTTCGATTTATTCGTACAAACTTGTTGATGATTACAAGGAAGGTAAACTTTCCATAGTTGTTAATGATCAGTAAAGACGTTCTGAAATGAGACATACTTCAATACATCCTTCAAGTATCAAACTCCTGAATTACTCAGAATATTATGTTAAAAAGGTCTACAACTTATTAAAAGAACATGGGCAAGTGAACATGGAAAATGGAACAAAATTACTGGAAAGCATTCTCTTAATATAGATTATTGAATTTGTTTATTGATTTGTTTACTTAACTGCTTACCATTAAAAAAGTGTAAGCAAATGTTCTTGGCTCTAAATACCATTGTGCAAGTTGCAAATAATGCATTTTTTTTTATCACTAGAAGTGTATATACCTTATTCCTTATCTTTAAATATTGAAATAAATCAAATCAAGAATGTTATTTACCACTTAACGATGTTTGTTATTTACCTTGGTTTCCATAGCAACCACACACCATACAGATACACAAATACTCAGTGAAAGTTACATATTATTTGTGTGTCTGTTCTTGCTATACATAGCAAGTTTGAGCTCAATCAATGAAATAATGGTTGAGATATAGATAATTGAAATTGTTTACTAATTTGTTTACTTAACTGCTTACTATTAAAAAAAGTGTAAACAAATGTTACTGGCTCTGAATATCATTGGGCAAGTTGCTAATAATCAACTGTGCATTTTTTTATTACTAGAAGTGTATTTGCTTCATTCCGTATCTCTGAATATTGAAATAAATCAAATCAAGTATGTTATTTACAATTTAATGATGTTTGTTGTTTACTTCGGTTTTCATAGCAACCACACACCATATAAATACACAAATAGGCAGTGAAAGTTACATGATATTATTTGTGTGTCTGTTCTTGATATACATAGCAAGTTTGAGCTCGATCAATGAAATAATGGTTGAGATATAGATAATTGAAATTGTTTACTGATTTGTTTACTTAACTGCTTACCATTAAAAAAGTGTAAACAAATGTTAATGGCTCTGAGAAAGTTACATGATATTATTTGTGTGTATGTTCTTGATATACATAACAAGTTTGAGCTCGATCAATAAAATAATGGTTGAGATATAGATAATTGAAATTGTTTACTGATTTGTTTACTTAACTGCTTTACCAAAAAAAAGTGTAGCCAAATGTCATTGGCTCTGAATGCCATTGTGCAAGTTGTAAATAATCAGTTTTGCATTCTTTGTATTACTAAGGTGTATTTACTTCATTCCTTATCTTCAAGAATCAAATCAAATGTTATTTACCATTTAACAATGTTTGTTGTTTACCTTGGTTTCCATGGCAACACGCACTGTAAAAATACACACATTTCCGAAAAAGTTGTGTGATATCATTAGTACGTCTAATCTTAATGTACATACTAATTTTGAGCTTGATAATTAAAATATTGCTTGAGATATAGATGGTTGAATTTGTTTACTCTTTTGTTTACTTTAATTTTCTACCAAAAGACTAACAATTTTGACCAAAAGTGACCATTATAGATTTGACATGAAATGCCACAAATTACAGAATTACAAAATACCATAACTTCGCAACCCCATGATGAATTTCCTCTTTCAAGTATTATTTAACTCGGAAGAAATCCCCCTACCCCTGCAATGATAAAATACATTACTTAATAGTATTTTAAATTTTGTTGTGCAGTCCCTAAACATAGGCCTATAGCATAACATTAACATATCCCACAAACACTTTTTGACATACAGTACTGGTGCGTGGCGTGTACAGTGGTTGCAGATCAGTAAACAACAGCATTCACACAATGCCAGCATACAGGGTTAAAGGTAAAGAAATTTCGGCCAAATGATGGTAAATGATTCCTACTAGCCTACCCCTGGCAAATAATTTGCCAGTGGTAATAATGACTGACATAATTTATGTCAGACAAATGTAAGTCATTGACATATTAAATAGTGACTCACATGTGCATCATTGTACCAAATTGTCAGTCACCAGAGTGACTCTGGGGTGGGTCAATTTACTTCAGACATATTGACTTTGTAAGGTGATTGATTTGGGGTAGGCCTAAGTCATTTCACAAAAATGTCAGTCACCTAAGTGCGTCAATGTACATGTTTTGTCCACCCACTTTGGTGCAATGACTTTCCTTGTCGGGGGTGTAGGGGTGAGTCACACAATTAACAATTGCATAATGCAACTGAAAAGATAGGGAAAATTTTATTATAGCCGTAAAGTTGTAATATAAATTATAGTTTAATGAAGTAAAAATATACTAATAGTATTTGTCAGAGAAGACGGGCCTAGTAGTAGACATGATCGCTAATACATAACCTCTTCTACAGTACAGTGGTCACAAAATAGCATGAAAATTAACACCAACGCCCGTAACTTTTGCATAATTTAATCATACAGACATAAAGCTAAACAACTTTTTTAAACTTACAGTACGTTTTGGTAGATTTCCAGAACTCCTTGTAGAAAAGGGTAAAAATGGTCAATTTTTGGAAGAAATTTGACATATGAAATGCAAGATTTTCACTTAAATTCATTAAATACAAAATGAATTTCAAGTTACATGTACTCTGGGGTGGGTCAATGTTTTAATTTAGACCCATTGACTTTGTACAAATGGTGATTGATTTGCAGTGTCATTTCAAAAAGAAACCACACTGCCCATTCGTTATAAGTGACTGAGGTTATTGCACAATATTATAATTATTTGAATTTTTGTCCACAACCCTTATTATTTTGTTGCAATACATACCACCTTGTCTGCACATAATGCACTTGTCAGGGATGAGTCACACAATTGACAAGTCATCAAAGGTGAATCATTGACATATGAAATAGTGGCTCACATTGCGTCAGTGTGTTTATAAGCTCAGAGTTACTCCAGGGTGGGTCGATGCAGATATTGACTTTGCACAGAGGTACAAAATATGTCAATCATTTTTTTACACAAGTGTCCTATCTTATTGGTTTGGAAGATGTTTACGTGCGTGTTACATTTTTGTCACGATGCTGGCAGAAAATATGTCAAAACTTTATTTTGAACGAAAAATGTGTATCCTTTAGGTAAACAATTGGGTTATTACAATATTTAAAGATGTAAAACAAATTCATGTTTCAGTGTGCTGATTTTCATGTTAAAATATGAAAGTCTTCATACCAAAATCAAGTTAGCCAAAATTTCTGGGCAACTTTTTTTTTTGAAAACACGTTGAAGCACATTGACTTTGTTTAAGCGTGTACATTTTTTATGTCTGTAATTGTTCATACAGTACTGTAAATCAGAAATTTAGAGCGGATGAGTTGGAGTATGAGATTGGTACTAACTGAGGCCCAGACTTAATTATAGAATACCCCACTTGAATAAGTATTACTAAATATCCATGGAGGCCCAGTTGTAGTGGTAACTTTGCTTGGAAATGCTTCCTGTTCATCTCCAATCTCTATATGTTCAGGTCACGCTCCATTGACCTCATAGATAAATAGTGCTGTGTATTGTTCTTTAATTAAGCCCAAACTCCTTCTCACGTTGACTGGGCATTTCTGTACATTTTTTTTTACTGCGACTGGGCATCCGGCATCCAGCCTCAGTGGCATTCAGAAATATGTGTTGAGAGCAACGTGACTTTTATTTGTTTCTCTCAAACTTTTCATTCTGATACACAGTTCCGACTCCTCCAGCTACCGCCCCATCGCCCTCACCTGCTGTCTCTGTAAAATTAAGGAAAAATCATTAATCAGAGACTAAACTGCTTCCTTGAGACCAACAGAATCCTCTCCCCTCACCAACGCGGCTTCCAGAAACGTTGCAATACCCTAGACCAGTTAATTACGCTCCACACCGCTATCCGAAAATCCTTTGCAAAAAAAGGAACACCTCATTGCCATTTTTTCGACTCAAGAAAGCTTTCAACACTACTCGGAAATACGGCATTATCTGCAAACTTCACACCATTGGCCTAAGAGGCCATCTCCCCATCTTTATTTAAAACCTCCTCTTACCTAGGCAGTTCCAAGTTCATATTGGCCACACCCTCCAACCCCTACCCCCAAGAAGAAGGCGTCCCCCAAGGCAGCATCCTCTCTCCCACTCTCTTTAACTTGAGCATTAATGACATCGTAGACAACCTTGGCACCAACATCAAACATACCCTTTACGTGGATGACTTTAACATCTTCTACTCCTCCCCTAGCTTTCCTTTTTTTTGAAATTAGACTCCAATTCAGCCTCAGCCAGCTGCAAGTCTGGTGCAACAATAATGGTTTTAAATTCTCCAAAGACAAGAAAGTCTGCATGCACTTCTGTCATTTTAACAACCTCCACCCCAACCCGCACCTCGTGCTCAATGGCAATCGCATCCCTAAATTTAAAAACACGAAGTTTCTGGGTTTAACTCTAGTCCCCTAGCCCTCCTACAAGCATCACCCCAAGAAGAAGGTGTCCCCAAGGCAGCATCCTCTCCCACTCTCTTTAACTTGAGCATTAATGACATCGAGACAACCTTGGCACCAACATCAAACATACCCTTTACGTGGATGACTTTAACATCTTCTACTCCTCCCCTAGCTTTCCTTTTTTTTGAAATTAGACTCCAATTCAGCCTCAGCCAGCTGCAAGTCTGGTGCAACAATAATGGTTTTAAATTCTCCAAAGACAAGAAAGTCTGCATGCACTTCTGTCATTTTAACAACCTCCACCCCAACCCGCACCTCGTGCTCAATGGCAATCGCATCCCTAAATTTAAAAACACGAACTTTCTGGGTTTAACTCTAGTCCCCTAGCCCTCCTACAAGCATCACCCCCAAGAAGAAGGCGTCCCCCAAGGCAGCATCCTCTCTCCCACTCTCTTTAACTTGAGCATTAATGACATCGTAGACAACCTTGGCACCAACATCAAACATACCCTTTACGTGGATGACTTTAACATCTTCTACTCCTCCCCTAGCTTTCCTTTTTTTTGAAATTAGACTCCAATTCAGCCTCAGCCAGCTGCAAGTCTGGTGCAACAATAATGGTTTTAAATTCTCCAAAGACAAGAAAGTCTGCATGCACTTCTGTCATTTTAACAACCTCCACCCCAACCCGCACCTCGTGCTCAATGGCAATCGCATCCCTAAATTTAAAAACACGAACTTTCTGGGTTTAACTCTAGTCCCCTAGCCCTCCTACAAGCATCACATCACCAACCTGAAACAGAAATGCAACAGTTCCCTCAACATTCTCCGCCTCCTCTCCAACACCAATTGGGATGCGAACCGCCATGCTTTCCTCAAAATCTTCAGGCTCACCATTCGGGCCAAGCTTGACTACGGCAATATTGTCTACTGTGCCGCCCACAACTCATACCTCAACCACATCAACACCATCCAAAGTGAAGCCCTCAGGCTTTGTCTAGGTGCCTACAGGACCTCCCCAATCACCAGCCTTCATGTTGAAGCCGACGAACCCCCCTTTGTACTTAGATGTAGACAGCTTAGCCTCCTATGCTTTTAGAGTCCTTACCAACACCCATAACCCTGTTTACAACCTCATTAGGTACCCCAATTTCTTCACCCTCTTTGATAGGACAAACCCTATCCCCTCCTTTTAGCTTACACATTAAATCAGACCTCCATCTTCTGCTCAGCCACTTTGCCATCTTCTCAGACTCCAAGGCTGTTCTTACTTCTTTATTGAATCTTAAATGGGATAACTTCACATCCCACCTCCTCTGGAAATTCCTTTCACCCACCCTCTGCAGGAAACGTATTCTTTTCTTCTGGATACCCAGCCATGTTGGCATCCCTGGCAATGACAGGGCTGATACAGCCGCTAAGCTTGCCCTCAACCTCCCCCTACCCCATTTTCCAAAACCCTTTCTGACATCAAATCGCTTTTTGCTTCCCTTGTTCATGACTGCTGGCAAACCTCATGGGACTCCCAAATTGATAACAAACTCCACGTGATCCAGCCCACCATTCCGATCAAACCCATCATCAACAACCTCTTTCGTGTCGACAACGTTCATATTACCCGTCTTAGAATAGGTCACACCCACCTCACTTACTCCCACCTCCTTCCCCTCTGCAACAATTGCCATTGCACCCTTACAGTCTATCACGTTCTCCTTGCTTACCCCCTGTACAACCTTCCCAAAGCTTCCCTTGCTCCCCACAACTCAATTGCCGAGTTCTTCCAGAAAAACCCTCCCGATAAAATTATCTCCTTCCTTCATCATGCTTCCCTCTACAACCATATTTAATCCTCCTCTTCCACCCCCTCTCTCTACTTTGTTTTTTTTCACCCATGCACCTCCTCTCTCGATCCAGCTTTCTGACCTTTAGTTCTTGAATTTTTCTCATTCTCCCCCTGTTTTCTTTCCTTCCTACCTCTAGGCACAGCCAAAATGGTACTTGCCTCCCCCACCCCCAATTAAATTATTGCCCTCGGGCTCCTACACTACCACATATGTGATGTAATTTATTGATACAAGCAAGCAAAATCCTCTTCAGATGAGGCTATAATTGATCCAAAATATGCCCCATTTTCTCAAACCCTTTTACCAGTGTACCTCCTGTTGGGGATGTTTTTTTTGAATTTGTCAGGTTTGTCAGATATTGTTAGGAATATTTTGTGTGCTTAGTAGCATATTTTTCAAATTTTGTTTCGGGAAGAATATACCCCTCCACCGGCATGGCATATCCTGGCGTATTCCATGCATTATGAGATATTTGTGGCTCTTAATAAAAGAAGTTTTAACTTGCCAAAGCTGTAATTCCTGTAACCCCCTTGATTAAACGAGTATCTTGAATCCTGAAAAACTTAATATAGCAGGTACCGACAGTGAAGTTTTATGTTCTTAATGTGTTTACATATCGGCCTATGACCCCGCCTGGTTGATCCAGCAAAGCCGACAATTAAAAATCCCACAAGTATAGTAAAACAAAACATTATCTGAAGAAAATCTAAAAGTACTTGACGCTGTCACTCATCTTATGAATTACGAATTGCATGTGTCAGTATATCTGTTAATTGTGGATAGGTGTTAATAATCAGTAGTCCTTGCAGATAAAAAACTGTGTTTTTATTATGATTTTTTGTGTGTTAATAATCTAGTTCATGATATTTTATTGCCTTGGTATTAAGACCTTAATTCATTTACACAAAAATGTTGTATATATTGAAAGTTATACAAGCAAGTTGCCAATGAAATTATCCCTGAATATGGAAGATTCCCTAAATTTCCCTGACAGATATCAAAATCCGCCCTGCCTTTCCCCTCCCCTCCCTTTCCGTAGTGCTTCCCGGTTGCTATGCCCCGAGCGAAACCACTGTTTCATAAAAGAACACAAAAGACAAATCTAGTGAAATTGTAAACAAGATAAAGGGTTTCCAGATAATCCTTAAATAAGAGGATAGAAGCTCACAAGGGGTGGCAGGATATTTATTACAAACACCTGAGGTTAACGATGTGCCTGCCCCGCATGGTAACATTCGTCTCTCTCAGTTCGCTGATGATATTGCCATCTGGTCCTTGGTTTTTCGCCCCACCCAGCCAGTCTCTACTGTACAATCCTACCTCAATACCATCACCGACTGGTGCTCTACCTGGAGAATCAAAATTAACGCTTCGGAGACGGTCTCCCTCCCCTTCTACAACCGTAGGATTGTTAATGCCAAGACGTTCCCTATGGTCCATATCCATGGTGCACCTGTACCCCACTCCTTTAAAGCCACTTTCCTTGGGCTCACCTTCACCAGCAATTTCTGCCTTTACCCCTGGCTTACCCACATCAGGGCCTCTCACTCCAAGGACTGCTGACGCCTTACTCAACTGTGTAAAGTCTCTTCCTCATCTCTGTCTTATGCTAATTCTCTCCTCACACTCTACAAAACTTTCTTCACCCCATCTTCGAATATGGCCTCCCAGCCATCTTCAACGCTCCTTCTAACCACATTGCCAAACTCGAAATCATCCAGAACAAGTATCTTCGACTGGCTCTGCGACTCCCACGCAGTACTCGTCTTCCTGACCTTCATTCCCGGGCTAACGTCCCTCTTCTCAGAGACAGGTTTAATCATCGCATGGACAACCAGCTCAGTGATGATAATCAACGCAAACGACCCCACCTGACCCAGCTGTTAGACCTTCACACTGGACCCTCCCAATACCCTTCGCCCCTGAACCTCTACCTCTTTTTTTTTTCTCCTTCTTCCCCACCACTGCTTTTTGCCCAGTTGTCTCTCCCTTTCTCACCTTTTGGCCCCCACACCATTTTGGCCCCCACACCGTTTTGGTTAGCCTCACATCCAGATGTCTTTGTTTGATTCTTTTCCTTACTTGTTGTTTTTCATCTTTCTGTTTGTCTGTCTGTCTGTATGTATTTGATCATCCTCGGTAGTGTTTAGCAGAACCTGGCAGTCACCCCTGGTGACTGAAAGGAAAATGCAGGTAACTACCGCTTCTGTCCGTCAATGTTGTGTATTCAATTTTTGTTGTTGTTAAAATAATATGTGGTATCCTAAAAATGAAGAAAGGTAGAGAGCTTGGACTTCTCCCATGTCTAAGTTTTGGTTTATCAGGCAGCCACAGACAATTATGTTAAGCATAAAATTTAAAGACAGTGGATAAGTACAGTGCAACAAAGTGGATTTTTATGATAAAAGGTATTTACTTTCTTACAAACAAACCAGTGAGATGGATAATAATGGGCTTTTTCCTAAGATTAAACCCACATCTACATTTTAAGAGGTAAACAGATTTGAGCTATCTGTTTGGAAGAAGTTTGTAGTGAAGGTTGATGCCTTGTGATAAGATAAAAAACAATGGGCTTTTTTCTAATTTACATTGACAACTTAAAGGTAAACAGATTTAAGCTATTGATTTTGAAGGTTGATGCCATGTGATACAAGTTTGAAGTCGTAACATGGACACTGCCATTTTGTGTTAAAATCATGCAAAGATGCCAATTTATTTTGTTTCCAAAATGCTTTGATATGAAGTTTTAAGGGCTTGAATCAATAATATCATATACAAATAAAAATTTATCGACTGATGCAAAGACAAAATATTTTCTTAGATGTTAAAAAATTTGAAATAATGTAGATAATATTAAAAAAATGACTATTTTAATCTGTACTGGGTGTATCACATTTTTTAGAATGGCTGCTCCATGTAAGTTTATATTGGCAGCATTAATGTTTGAATAAATTTGAAAATATATGTTAAATTGTCTCCTTTAATTGGTGTGTTTTGTATCTCGCCTCCAAACTTTGGGATTTTTTTGTTAAAAGAATAGTAGAATAGAAGAAGCGACAATTCTGTATTGCATGAATTTGTGAAAGAAAGACCAATGTAGGTAGAGTACATCATCAATTATGATATACTAAATTGCCAACTTAATGCAGAAACTTACATGAATTACATTTTGTTTTTTAGATCTGATAAACCAAAGGCAACATCTGGAAAGTTGAATAAACGACTGAAGGAATCAGCGGAGACAGTCATCATTGGAGGAGGATGCTCCGGCGCGAGTCTCGCGATACCATCTTGCCAAGGCTGGAATGAAAGATGTGGTGTTACTTGAAAAGTCAGAACTAACCGCTGGATCTACATGGCATGCAGTAAGTGTAAATGGTGGGATGTATAATGATCAAAAATTAAATGTTGAAATCTAGAATATTATGTGGCATGCAATGAGTTAATATAGTAGAAGGTGAAATGATTGAACATGTATGTTGAAAATGGCATACAGTGAGCTAGGTAACATGGTGAGATAGGAAATGATTGAACATGTATGTTGAAAATGGCATACAGTGAGGTAACATGGTGAGATAGGAAATGATTGAATATGAATGTTGAAAAACCTAGAATATTTAGTGCATGACAAACAGCCCAGGAGAACATTCCAGTTGGGATTTTCCCAAGTTGGATAAACTGGTCCAAATTGAGAATATGTTTTATCCCAGCTGGGACCAGTTTATCCCAGTTGGGAATTTGTTCATTCCCAGTTGGCACCAGTTCATCCCAGTTGGGAATCCCAACTGGTCTCAACTGGAATTTTCCTCTGGGAGTATTGCTTGTCATCCAATCCAAATACAGAAACTGACATTGCCAGCCTACTGTTGTTGACCTAATAAGTTGTTATTAACACAAACAATAAACAAAACTTAGTTAACTTTTCTACCCTACCATCTTATCCTCCTTTTTTTTTTTTTTACCTTTTTGCACCTTTCTTTTTTATATCCTATTTTTTCTCTCCTTCCTATCCCCTCTTCCCCTCCCATTTATCTCCAACCCACTCTAAGCACCTTAACTTTCTAACACCCTCTTGGCACATTTGACTCTGACTGTCACGGTGCCGTTAAACATCAACAAACCAAACCTTGTTAACGTGGAGGGATGTAAAATAATTGAATAATTAATGTTGAAAAATCAAAAATATTACCTGTCATGCTGTTATTGATTGGATATAACATGAATGTTGAAATCAAAAAACCAAGAATATTACTCTATATGGCATGCAGTATGTTAAAATGATATGATATGAAATGATTAAAACTAATGTTGAAAGAAGAAAAAATCAAGAAATTAAGCAGTATGGGAAGTTTATGCCTTATTAGTCATTAAATGATAAATACATAGTTTAGACCATTTGTTGAAATGTTCTGTTTCCCTGACATTTTTGTTTTCCACAATCTATTACATACTTATGGCAAAAGGAAACAGTAGGCAGTCACAGAGTGCATTCGAACAAGTTGTTTCTCGGAATTTATTTAATAATTACAGTTCTTTACGTAAACCCATTTTCACAAAACACCATTTTATAAAAGCAAAAATACATTCGGTTTATTGTAGCATTCTCAAAATTCAAAATTAATCAATGTTTTGTTAAGTTTGTTAGTTGAATGAATATTGTTGTATATTTCAATAAATTCAATTGTCATTACAGTAGTTTTGTTGGCTCATCCAATCATTGAATCTGAGACTTATGTTACATAGAACAGTTTGATAAGAAGTATGCTGAAAAACATTCTGTAAACTATTTACCTGCGTCTAAATTAGCCACCCGTGACATTTGGCATTCAGAAACACAAATGTAAACAGTATTGCAACTATTACATTTGCACACATGCAGATATAAAAACACGCTAAAGTCTCTGTAATAAAATGCTGTTAATGTTCACAGATATCACTAAGAAACCCACATCAGCATCGAACCTAAATAAAGAGAAAGAACACAATTAAATGTAAATATAGCATAAGCAAAGTCAAAGCAGCAAAAAGTTACTGAAGAATTTTTGACTCCAAAACTATGCAACATTTATCTCAAATCTTCTTATGTAAATTTGTTTTTATGTAATTTGATGTCATATCCTCACTTTATTACAGGCTGGATTAACCACATACTTCAATCCTGGCATTAATGCGAAGAGAATCCACTATTACAGCATCAAGCTCTTTGAGACACTAGAGGAAGAGACAGGGCAGGTGAGGCAATCCATACTTAAAAGTCCTTGGTCATGCAACATTTTCTGTATTTGCTCAAATGAGTTTTAAAACAATAAAATAATAAGTTTATGAATTATGGCTTTAAGATTTACAGCTTTTCATTCATGTTCAATTTGTGATGTATGATTGAGCAGACAGTTCAAAATCTTTGTGTGATTCTTGAAATTTCTTTCCTTATTTACAGTTATTGAAAATGATTGAAAAGTGTTATGGCTAGAATTTTATTTGGGGTAAAGACAATTTCTACACCCCTTCAAAAAAATTATCCAGCAGTGAGGTGCAATAAAATCTACTCATCAAAATGAAGAATTATTATGTAATTTTAACCTCTCACATTTATTGATTTTAAAGTTTTCTGGGTTGTACTTTTAGCAAATAGGATTCCATACACCAGGCAGTTTACGGTTGCTTTCTACCCCAGCAAGAGTTGATGAAGCCAATTATCAGATGCAACGTCAAGGATGGAATGACGCACCTCAGTGGCTCATATCAACAGAAGAATGCCTGAAGTTGTTTCCGTTTTTAAATTCAGACAAAGTAAGAGTTTAAGTAACAATGTTTTTACGCTAAGTTTTTGTTGCTAGTAATTCTTTTATACATGATCATGGCCGAAGACATGGGTTTATCCATAACAAACGATCTCATAGGTGGGAGACGTGGAGGTTTTATGTTTTATTTTTGTGAACACGAACCAGTGCGATCTGAACATTTTTCATTCTGCAACTTGGTCTCGGAATTTGGGCAATCCCTCAAATGTTTATGTCACTGAACATTAACACAAACACAGGAATATTATTTCATTCAGAAACAGTTCATTGGCCAGGCAGATCGAGCTCTTATGTTGACTGACCAGGCCAACAGAGATTGTTTAACGACAAATTTGTTGTATATTACGCCATGGCTGAAATTTCTTACACAGGTTGTATCTGCGTCTTAAGATTTAGATATAGCATGTGGAATTTTACGCCAGAGTTTTTCATTAACATGATTGAAAATCATGAACATCTTACCTCTCTGATGCAATTCAAAGTTTTATTTCACACAAAAATGATTTTGAACTACCCACCCATAAATAAAAGAAAAATGACACAACTACGAGACTAACGGCCAAATGATTCAATATGCCCGTAATGCTGTACATAAACACATATAGGAGTGAATATGTAGAGTGATCACAATCTGCAAGTCAAGTTACTATACTGTAAAGAAGTAGGCATGTTCGAAATCTAAATAGTATATTATCGTTGACAATTGGTCAAAGCTCACTAAAACCTTATGAAAGTTTGGATACGATAAACAATAGTATTTTCTAGTTTATTTTGAGATTGTTAACCCAAATTTCATGATTCAACAATCAACATTATACAAGGATTGGGTATGAACTTTACCAATTTTTTAATGTTTTTGGTATTTTAAGTGCAATTTCCATTCACTTTAGCGAGGCAGGCCTACACAAGTGTGTGTGTTAACAATTACTTGCATGCTTCGCTAGCGCGCAGTGCCCTGTACATTACACAGTGCCCTGTACATTACACAGTGCCCTGTACATTACACAGTGCCCTGTACATTACACAGTGCCCTGTACATTACACAGTGCCCTGTACATTACACAGTGCCCTGTACATTACACAGTGCCCTGTACATTACACAGTGCCCTGTACATTACACAGTGCCCTGTACATTACACAGTGCCCTGTACATTACACAGTGCCCTGTACATACGACCAACAAATATGCAAAATATGCCGAAATTCAAGGGCTTGTCGTAACCAAATACGCCAGACAAAAAATGATAACGCAACCTCTGCTGACCAATCTATGAGATGGAGTAGGGATTGACAAATCACTCATCCAGCTGCCCAGGACAACCAAAAATCAAATCTGGTTAATTTTACTGGGTGTGCCTGTCTGATAACCAAATTATTGGCACAGTGTGTATTAAACATATGCACATACAATTCTCAGGGTAACCCGACTTTCTTTTTGGACAACAATAAGTGCAGAATTCAATGCCCGGTAGACAAGTAAACCTTTAGGTTGATTTGCCGAACCTTGAGAGGTACAGTGGCGCAGTCATTAAAGAGTCATACCTGTATTTGAAAGGCACCGGCTCTATGAGTCTAATGGCTTTAGCTTGAATTGGAGGTGCAGTTAACCTGGTAAAAACTGTCTAACAACTCAAGTTTCATGCATAAAAGTTAGTTCATGTATTCTCATTCGGTAACGAACATGACTAGGTAAATAACACTCCCACCTTAAAACATAACAATAGCATGAATTAATGTTACTTGAAACTGTATGCCAGAAACTTTATGTTTAACTGTTGGACAATAATGAAACATGAAATGTGAATATTCATTGGGCAATTCAACTTGTACTTATACTATCATTTAGAAAATAAAATAGCCTTAGGAACAATGGCATTACATTTTTAAACAAGGTGTACCAATTTCACACAAATTGTTTAACCATATGGGAAGGCCATTGTTGTATTTAGAAATAAAATGTACAGCCTATCTTGGCAACATTTGAAGATCCATCCTTTGAAATATCAGCAGTGTTTGTGTAAGCTGCTTTTTGCTTAACTTATTAGGTTCTAGGTGGCTTATTCAATCCAGGTGAGGGTCACATCGATCCGTATTCACTGACACAAGCATATGCCATTGGAGCCAGGAAATATGGTGCAGATATTTATATGCCAGCCCCAGTGACCAGTCTCACACAAAGAAGTGATGGTGGTTGGGATGTAACCACCGAACATGGTACCATAGCTGCCAAAAGAGTCGTGAATGCTGCAGGTAGGCATGGTAACCTTTTCAGGTGAAGTGACACCCTATGTATTAATTCATTTCAGGTATTCAGATAGAAAGGGGCATTTCTGTGGTTCGTGATAGATGTAACCTAAAGGAATCATCCCCATGATAAGGCTATTGTGTTGCCTCTTTACTTTGGTAATTACTCAAACCACAAAGAAAAAACTAACCCACTAATTGAACTAAACCCACTGGTTAGCTCAATTGGTAGAGCACCCACTTTTCAACTGGAAGGTCATGGGTTCGATTCCTGGCCGAGTTATACCAAAGACTTTAAAAAAATTAAACCCATGCTTGGTGCTCAGCATAAAGGATCAGAGCATGGTAATAGTACAGGTTTTGAGCCTGAAAAGTTTCCAGTATAAAGTTTTAGCATGCATACTTGCATAGAAAGTGCTGTATAAAAACCCAAGTATAATTAATATAATTGTTGTTATCAAAACAGATATACTGCATCACTAAATTAACTGACAATAGGGATTTTTCATCAACGGTTTAATGAATTATATAATTGCATTGAAGAACAAAGGAGTAAAACAATGGAAATATTGTGTTTTTGTCATATGAAAAGAAATACAGTTAATTTTGATTTAAAGTTCAAGCAGCTTTAGAATTGCAAATTGTATTAATTTTGTTGATACGATGGCAGAGGTGTAGTGAGGAAGGTTTCATTGATGGGAGGGTGCAAGCTTTTATTTGCCGACAGCATGTTCAATTTTCCGATGACCACAAAGTTGGGCAACCCACTCCCCCCTCCCCTCCCTCTGGCTATGCCTCTGGACAATGAGACTTTAAAAATATTTTATTGACAAATCGTAGGACAATTTAATTAGTTTTACCTCTTTAAATTTATAAAACTTTATAAGAAAGAATAGCAAAGATTATCTGTTATTAAAGATCCAAAACTGAAATGTGATATGCTTAGTTGTGATCAACTTTAAATTGATATTCTCCTTGTAGGTTTCTGGGCCCAGGAGCTAGGAAGAATGACTGGCATTGAGCTACCAATTACATCGGTACACCATCAATACCTAGTGACAGCTACCATTCCTGAAGTAGCTGCCCTGGATCACGAGGTACCCGTGGTTCGCGATCTAGAGGGCTCATACTACTGTCGCCAGGAGAGGTCTGGTCTGCTGTTTGGACCTTATGAGCGGGCCGAAAAATGCGTATACAGGATGAGTGGGTCAAAGATGGCGTTGCACCAGGTAATGTGACAGACCTACCCCTTGTTAGTTTTATCTTGTTGTGCATCTCCTTAATGGTGACAGCAAAGTTAAATTACAATACACTAATTTTCATGCATGATACAGGAGGAACGATCAAATATACTGCAAGAAATATTAAAAGGCCTTGTTGCTTCAAGGGGGGACAGGAATTAGGAGGGGAGGGGCTCTTGTATTAAACTTTAGGCCAATTACGTCTTTTATATAGATATATGTAGAACATGGGGTGTAGTTATTCAGATCTCTACTGCCCGACAAGGTGGAGTCTTAACACCATCTTAAAACATACTATTTACTCAAAATACTGATAAGGTGGAAATCATAGCTACCTCCCCAATCAGATCATGTACATTTTCTAATGAATTCACTCAAATATCTAGTATCTTTGCTCTTTTTAATTCACCTTGTTGTACTGTTGAAACTTAACCTCTCTGGCATTATGCAACCTTTGTTGTGCTGACAAGTCTAATCAAAGAACCAATCACAGACTCAAATTTTTGTCAGAAATGTTTCCTTTTTGTTAATTCAACCAATGAATAATGGAATCAACTTTTAAAAGCATTTTGTAATTGGTAGTAAATGAAGTAAGTATGAATAAATAAAATTTTAATGTTTTGGACATTCATGTTTCTTCAGGTAACATACAGTACATAAATAATATTGAGGGTTTTCTATAATTCTTTGCATGGCATTTTTCTCCATTTAAGGCTTTGGAAAAGAATTATTTGAGAGTGACCTCGATAGGATCCAGGAGAACATTGAGATGGCGATGGAAATGATCCCTATTCTTGCAACGGCTGACATTCAGAGCGTCGTGTCTGGACCCATTGTATATTCACCTGATATCCTTCCATTGTTAGGCCCATACCAAGGACTGAGAAATTACTGGTGCTTTTGTGCACTAAGGTTGGTTACAGATTCTTTTTCACTACGTTTTCCTGTATTTTTGTTTTGCAAATTATGCCTTTACAAAAAAGAGTCAAATGTTTAAATAAGAGATTGCTCACTACCTATCGTTCAGTAAAAAATGTAAACTAGAACCTGTGTTGGAGACAACCTAACATGTAGCATATGTACCATATAACGCTAGGCTGTACTCGTTGTTGGTGTGAAGGCCTGGGGTGGAATAAACCCAACTAGAGTGAGAGAGGCCCCATCACCTAGCTCACAAGGAGCTCTGAGGCATAAAGCCTCTTGCCACGGGAGTAAAAAGTTCCCATTTATGCTGCCGATTTTGTACGGGGGCGAGGAAAACTAAGCCATAACTAGTACAAACTGTATGGAGAAGTCCTGTGAGTCGGACGTCAGCTTTGTCCCGGGCGTAAGGCCACCTCATCTTACTTAGATGACTTAACAACAGGTAGAAAAGTACCAAACCAGCTGCTAAAACCTCGGTTGGAGCTGCTAAAGAAATACTAGAAAACAGGGTGAAAATTCAGAAAAGAATTTTAGACCAGCTTCAGAAGTGTTGTGCAAACAACGCACTGAAGAAAAGTGAGGGAAATTGGAGGGATAATAGAGGTTAGGACTGGGTCAGTAACTACGTTTTTGTAGCATATGACATACACATAGTAATAAATTCATAGGATGGAAAAGATATTAAACGATGGAAATCAGCGATAATTATTTTATTCCTTGAGATGTATTTAGTACACTTTCTGAGAGAGAACGCTCAATCATTAAGCTTACCTTAATATACAACAGTTTTTAAGTTCGGTTAGAAGTGCATTAGAATCAGGTCGTGGACAGATTGCATATTTATATCATGGAAGAGAAGTATAACTCTCATAAATATCCCCGCTACTCAAAGCGGGTAAGTTTACTTCATTTTATCACATACAGTCTTTAGTTAGACAATTTGCTCAGTTTCTTATCAAGGTCATGTAAATTGATATCTTCAACAACAACTTGTCACCCCTTACCTTTTAGCTATGGTATTGCCCACTCTGGTGGGGCAGGGAAGTTCCTTAGTGATTGGATAATGAATGGAGAGCCTCCATACGAACTTATTGAAATGGATCCAAACCGCTTTGGAAAATGGACCACTCCTGAATATGTTGCAACAAAAGTGAGGGAGACATATGGTGCCAACAATCAGATAGTTTGCCCAAAAGATGATAGGCCAGCTGGAAGACCGACCGAAAGAGTGTCAGGGGTGTATGAGAAGTTAAAGAAGCGTGGAGCCGAGTATGGAATGCACGCAGGTGGGATTTCTCACAATTAATGTATGGCCATGCACATTTTAATGCAGGGGAGGGGGATAGTTGGGGAAAAGCATTCTGAGTTTATCCTTTCCCCTTTGGAGGTCATACCTTTGTTTGTTTTTCAGAGAAGCATTATTTTGAAATCCTTTCAAACAAGGTCTGCATTTCATCATTTTCTTTGTTGTAAGAAACCTATTGTTTTATTTTCTAGAAGGCTAGGAAATCAGATCTTTAGTTTCATTTAGGGTGTAAATTCATTTCTGGTAACATCTCATTGGAGTATTTCAATAATTTCCCAAGAAAATACCCCCTATAAATTCCTTTACCTTCTTATTTCTGTCCTTGCTCCCATTACAGTTTCTCTCCATCACTTCTTTCTTGGGCACTAACAAAGCTGCAAACCCAATTTGTTCAACTTTATTAATGTATTCTTCACATACCTGAAGACAAATGAAATGCAGGCAAAAGCATAACCTTGGTCTTAATACACCTTTGTTGGTAGAGGCATCGTGGTGGTAGAGGTAACAACTACTTTATTTTAAAGGTATATAGACATGTAGAGTTAACATAAATAGCATATTGTAGTAATTTGTTTTTAATTTATCAAAACCCAACGGGGGGGTGGGGCACTTCCATACTAAAGTAGTAGGTATGTGCCGCCCAGAATTTCAAAAGTGGACTGCAGTATGAGAGATTTTTGTAACTGCACTATAACAGTATATGATTTTGATACCTGCAGTATGAAAATAAGTGATTTGTTTTTTTACCTGCAGTACGGAAATAAGTGATTTCTGATACCTGCAGTCTAAAAACATGCAATTTATTTGAGACCAGCAGTATAAGAAATTGGATTTTTGATACCTGTACTACGAAATTTCTGGAAAAAGGCAACTGCTCGGGCGGCACATGTATATATACCTCACATGTGGAAGTGCCCCCCGGGTTCAAAACCATCCTAGTAGCAAAGCATTTCATCAAAATCAGTTACACATTGACCATTTTACAGTGTTTTTAAATCTTGCAGGCATCAATCTGCAGATTTTATGCAAATTTGGTGATGTATTACAGGGCTGCCTTGGTGTTTTCTTTTGTAAATAAATTTTGTAAATTCATTTGCATAAAGTTGCTACAGTATATGACCTGTCCAGACTTTTTTATTTAGTATGCTTAGTCAGGAAGTGTGACATGATGTGATTGCATATGGACATAGGGAGGGATGCCATGTGGGACATGGATGGGGGCCATGAAGGACATATGATATAATATTTACCATGTTGTATACACCAAGGGCTAGCATAATTATTTGACTCCACTTTTTTTTCTTATTCAACAACCCATTTGCATATAAGTTATTATATGAACTGACACTTTCATACATAGTATGCTCAATCAGGTGATAGCTAGGATGAGACTTCTTGTGAAGCCTGTGGGTCGTCATGTAAAACATAGGGTGGGATGCCATGTGGGACATGGGGTGGGATGCCATATGGGACATGGGGTGGAATGCCATGTGGAACAGGGTGGAATGCCATGTAGGATATGTGGTGGAATGCCATGCAGGAAATAGGGTGGAGTGCCATAGGATGGAATGTCATGTGATACATCGGATGTCATGTGGAACACGGCGTCCTACCCCATTTCAACATGTCATTTGCATATAAGTTATTATATGAATTGACACTTTCATACATAGTATGCTCAATCAGGGACTGTGATAGCTAGGATGAGACTTCTTATCGAGCCTATGGGATGGGATGCCTTGTGGGACATGGGGTGGGATGCCATGTGGAACAGGGTGGAATGCCATGTAGGATATGTGGTGGAATGCCATGCAGGAAATAGGGTGGAATGCCATAGGATGGAATGTCATGTGGGACATGGGATGTCATGTGGAACATGGCGTCCTACCCCATTTTAACATGTCATTTGCATGTAAGTTATTATATGAACTGACACTTTCATACATAGTATGCTCAATCAGGGACTGATAGCTAGGATGAGACTTCTTATAGAGCCTATGGAATGTCATATGGGACATGGGGTGGGATGCCATGTGGGACATGGGGTGGGACCTGTGGTGGGATGCCATGTGGAACAGGGTAGAATGCCATGTGGGACATGGTGGGATGCCATGAGTAGCACAGAGTGTGACATAGGTTGGGATGCCATGTGTGACATAAGGTAGGATGCCATGTGTGACATAAGGTAGGATGCCATGTGTGACATATGGTAGGAGACTATGTGGGACATAGGGTAGGAGGCCATGGGGACATGCGATATGATGATATGTAGGACATGAAGTAGGATGTCATTGGGAGGGATACCATGTGGAACATATGGTGGGATGCCATGTGGAACATCAGGTGGGAAGCCACTGATGCGGGACACAGGGAGGGATGCCATGTGGGACATAGGAAGGGATGTCATGTAGTACATATGGTTAGATTAATGTGGGACATACATGTAGGATGGGATCCATGTGGGTTATAGCGTGGGATGCCATGTGGGACATATGGTGGAATGCCATGTGGGATATATGGTGGAATGCCATGTGAGACACTGTATGGTGGAATGCCATGTGGGAGATATCGTGGAATGCCATGTGGGACAAAGCATGGGATGTCATGTGGGACATGAGGTGGGATGTCATTTGGGACATGGGATGTGATCCATGTGGGACACAGGGTGGAATGCCATGTGGATCATAGGATGGGATGCCCTGTGGGACATATTATAAAATGCCATGTGGGACATGGGATGTCATGTGGGACATGGGGTGGGATGCCATGTGTGAGAGATGGTGGAATGCCATGTGGGCCATGGGATTGGATGTCATATGGAATATGGGGGGGGGGATGCCATGTGGGACATGGGGTGGGATGCCGTGTGGGACATGGGGTGGGATGCCATGTGGAACATTGGATGCCATGTCGGACTTAATGTGAGATGCTATTTTTATAATTGGCCGGGTCATATGATATGGGTGTCAATTTGCATGGGCATGTGAATCATGACAGTATTTACCGTTCGAGTTTAATACAGTATTTACAAAATTAACTTTAATTAATCATAACTTGAAAACTACACATGCTATTTTCAATTTCAAAGACTATTAAACTCAGAATTCAATGCTCTTTTTGGTCAGTGGTTGAACAGGAAGCTGTCCAGAAACCCTTCATAAATTTGTTGAGGTCATAGATGTTGGTGTTGAACAATCTACTTTTTCAAGTTTGCACCACATGGACTTTATGATAGCATAATCAGGAGTTTTCATTATTCCACATTCATACCTTTTGACCTCAGTTGAGATTTTAGAGGATTTAACCTTCTGATTAATTATCATTAGACCTTCAAGAAAACAAACGAATAAACTAACTATCATCATTGATGTGGGTATAGTAGGAAATAGTCAAATATGATGGTACTATGAATAGTGCAGCACAATTGTCATGTTAAGGTCTACTGGTTACAGAGGTGACAAATATTTGGTAGCTTTGTCTCAGTGTCCTTCATGAAGACAATGAAAAACTCAAAGGATAAGGCTAAAGGTCAAGCATGTTTATTGATTGTTAGAAAAACATGTTACAATGAACACATTAATGGTGAGGGAAATACCTTATTTAATGAAAGAGATATTTAAGTTAAAATATCTCTTAGAAATATGTAGAAATGACTGAAATTAGACTAGAAGCAACATTATATACCCATGTCCTTTAAAGAGTTTTAAAGGATTAGTTCAGGGTTCAAGCAAGTCAATCTTATTTGAAAAAAGACTTCAAAAGAAACAAAATGGTGAGGAAAGTATTCAAAAATCTTTTTCTGTTAAAGAGATATTCAAGTTTGAAGTTTGGCATCATTTGTGTAGAAACGACTGAAATCAGACTCGTTGTGATTTTACTGCCTCAAATTCCTCGAATTCTTTATATCTATCATATTTTGCCCTTCGATTTTGTAGCTTAAAAACATTGGAAATGTCAGGAAAGTATACATGTAGTAAAACAGAATCTTATAAGGTTAATTGTAATTTACCACCTGTAGAAAGTTTGAGGGAAAATAATTGAAATAGGGAGAAAGTTAAATATATATATTTTTTAAATACATTAACAAGTGTTAAGAATGTGAGGATAAGGGCACCAATCTTCCGTAGTAGACTTACTACACCAGTCATTTCTACAAAGATAAGACAAGAGTTTTAACTTGGATGTCTCCGTAACAGAACAAGATGTTGGAACGGTTTCTTCACCATTTTGTTTCTTTAAAGTCCAACCAGAAAATCAAGGCTGAAACGAACCCTCTTAACTTCCAGCCCAACAATCAGGAAAACTACAATCTCCCTTTCACCTACTTTGAGCTCTCCTCTGCCCTTAAAAGATCTGGGTCCTCCTCTCAAGGGCCTGACAGAATCCACTACAATCTACTCAAAAATCTCCCCAGAAACTCCCTAGAAATACTCCTCAAGACTTACAATTACCTGTGGTCCTCAAACTCTTTCCCCATTACTTTGAGAGAGGCCATCATCACCCCAATCTCCAAAACTAACAAAGACAGATCCAACCCCAAAAACTACAGACCCATTGCTCTTACCTCCTGCCTGTGCAAGATCATGGAACGTATGGTCAACTACGGACTCTGCCGGTACCTCAAGAGGAACTCCATTCTCTCCCCCAAAATGGCTTCAGAAAAAAACGAAACTGCCTAAACCACGTCCTCAAACTCGACACCTTTATCTGTGAAGCCTTCTTCAGAAATTATCACACCATATCTTATCTTCTTTGACCTCGAAAGGCCTTCAAAACCACTTGGCGATATGGTGTCCTCAAAGACCTTCACTCCTCTGGCCTCCGAGGCTCCCTCCCCACCTTCATCCAGATCTTCCTCCACTCCCGCCACTTACGAGTACGCATTGGTAAGACCTAATCTCAAAGGTATACCCAACACCTGGGTGTCCCCCAAGGCAGCATCCTCTCCCCCACTCTCTTTATCCTCAAAATTAACAGCATCACCAAAACTCTCACCTCCAACATCAAAAGCTCTCTCTATATTGACGATTTTACTATCTACTTATCCTCCCCATGCTTCCATACTCTCCAAAATACCCTACAACACTGTCTGGCTCACTGGAGCGACTCCAATGGTTTCAACTTCTTATAAGACAAAACTCTTCTCATCCATTTCAACAACAACAATTCCTTCTTCCTCCGCCCCAATCTCTGCCTCAAAGATTCCATAATCCTCAGTAAAGACAGTTCTTGCTTCCTCGGAATCACTCTCGACTCCAAACTTTCCTATCTCTCCCCACATCAACACCTCAAAACAAAATGCCACAAAATCCTCAATCTCCTCAAGGTCCTCTCAAGCACTAACTGGGGAGCAAATTGGCTCACTCTGCTCACCTTATACTGCTCCCTCCTCAGATCCAGGCTGGACTATGGCAATTTCATATTCACCTCCGCCTGTAAATTTGACTTGAAATACCTGGAGGTCACTGAGAATACTGCCCTAAGGCTTTGCCTTGGTGCCACTCACACCTCCCTTATCACCAGTCTCCACATCGAGGCCAATGAACTCCCCTTCGACTTCTGGTGCACGAAGGCCGGCTTCTCCTTTGCTCTCTGCTTAACCCTTGCTTCCAATCCATCTGTTCTTCCTCTTTCACCAACCTCTTCAATCTCAACAAACGCATCCCCTCCCCCCCCCTCTCACCTTTCGGGATTCGGATGTACTCCCACTTCTCCAAAGCCAACATCAACATTTTCTCGATCACCAGATACACCGTCCCACCTACACCCACCTAGTATACCTTGGTCTTTCCTCCTTAACGAAAGCTCTTTACAACCCAGCCTTCTTTCACTCCAAATACTGCCAACTCAGTAGACATTTCCATGACTACCCCTTCCTCTTCATCGACGGCTCCACACGGGAAGACTCCTCTGCAGCCGCCGTCGCCTGTCCTGACCTCACCCTCTCCACAAGGCTACCCGGCAGCACCTATCTACTCTGCCGAGGCGAAAGTCATCCTCCTAGCCCTAAACTTTATCGAACTCTCTTTCCGCCCCCGTTTCGTCATTTTCTCTGACTCTACATCTGTCCTCACTGGCATCCTCAACATGCTCTGGCCCAACCCTTTCATTTTACAAATCCTCAACAAACTCTTTACAACTTCTTATATGATGGAATGCCACGTGGGACATTAGATGTCATGTGGGACATGGGGTGGGATGCCATGTGGAAGATATGGTGGGATGCCATGTGGAAGATATGGTGGGATGCCATGTGGGACATGGGATGGGATGCCATGTGGGACATGGGGTGAGATGCCATGTGGTACATGGGATGCCATGTGGGACTTAGTGTGAGATGCCATTTTTATAATTGGCTGGGTCATATAATATGGGTGTCAATTTGCATGGACATGTGAACCATGATGGTATTTACCGTTCTAGTTTTACAGGAATATTCCTGTTATTGAAGGAACATTCGCATGTTTTAAAGGAATATTCCTGTTATTAAATGAACATTCCCATGTTTTTAAAGGAATATTCCTGTTATTAAAGGAACATTCCCATGTTTTTAAAGGAATATTCCTGTTATTAAAGGAACATTCCCATGTTTTTAAAGGAATATTCCTGTTATTAAAGGAACATTCCCATGTTTTTAAAGGAATATTCCCATGTTTTCAAAGGAATATTCCCAAGTTTTTTTCATAGCCTGTCATAAAAAAGGGGATGTTTCCAAAATGATTTAGTACAAAAATCATGTTGGTATGTTATTCCTACCAAAAGACAAATATATTCAAATTTTAAGGTTCACAAAAAATGTCATTAAACGAATAGGAAAAGGCTCAGTATGACATTACAGCAACACATTCTCCCACAAAGTTGATGTATTTTATTAAAATTTATCATCCTTTTTTATTAGTAAAACCTGCTAGAAAAATAAATTGATGAAAGTTAGGTATTTATGTACATTGCCAAATATACCCTACTTCAAAAACTTTTGGAAAACTGTTTCTAATGATACAGAAACAACCAATTAACATTCAAAGAAATACATAAACATTTTCAATAGAATTGCCTCTATGACATCATCAAACACGAATTCATACTGTACAAAAAACTTTAAAATGCAAATGGGAAATCTTTAAAAATCCATATCTCCTGAACGGAATATGATATCAACTTGATGTGTGTACCAAATTGGCTCTAAATGTATGCTCTTTCAAATACAATTTTTAGACAAAAAAATGGGAATATTCCTTTAAATGCTCAAGATAGCACTTACATTATTCAAGTTATGACACACCAAACTAAAAAATTTCAGCATGCAGAAAAGTGTATGAACAGGAACAGCTAAATGCTGTTCCCAAATATCAAATGTTCTCAAATTGCCTTCTACTGCTAAATCCGGATCAAGGTTATAATACCCAATTTCCTGTTCTCTACTGCCTACATCCCCCATTCAAAATATTTGGTGAAAAGATAGAAAACCAAAATTAAGTTTAAGGTCACAAAATGTTGTGCACTGCAATTTATGCTAACTAAAGTTTTAAAATGCTGTAAGATGGTCACAATTAGCTGGGACTCTACTTAAATTTCTGTTCCAGCAGTTCAAACCACAAACCTAAATACTGTTAATAATATAACCAATCATCCTCCCTGAAATAAACCTACTAAGTGATGAGCAGTTTATCCAGGGTTTACTTGTAATGAAACACTTTAATTAGAAGGGCCATTGTTTATTGTGCTCTGCAAGCACAGTGAAGGATAGCGGTGGCATTAGCAGTGGGTGTAATTTTAGTAAAACGTGTCTTCAAACTTTTCAGCAAGCGGATCTGAGCTTAATTGCTTGTAATAGTAATTTTATATAGTGCCCTTTCTATACAAGTATATTCAAGAGCGCTTTACTAACATCAGAGCTTTAGAATAAGGGAGAGCTTTCCAAACGGCGCATCATCCATCCATTAGCTCAGGGAAGTGAATGAACACCGCGTTTTCATGCTTCTCCTCTGGAATAGTGTTCAGAGAATCAGGTAGGGTTTGACTGTCCCTACCATTGGGACCGACGACTTAGCATCCCTCTGATGGATGGCGAATGCCATTCAACCATTGCCTCTTCTCTCAACAGCTGATTGGGGGAGCAGGAGCCGCAAATGATGTACTTCCGCTTTGATGATTGCCGTATCTGTCTGCATAGGTGTGGAAAAACGGATCTTGAACCCATCAGTACCTCCAGCATCTCAGTCGTGCGCTCTACCAACTGAGCTACCTTACTCCCTCGAGGTTTCAAAATAAAGAAATAGATAGGGAAATGTCTGGCCCGATCTCGTTTTTAAAGACCAGCTAATGCAATCAACAGATTTTGATAGGACTTTCTGCAGTTTTTATGGTTTTCAGTACATTTTCAACTATTCCAGCTGATATTGTTGCTGGCTGTATATATATCTCAGTAAGGTCTTTAAATTATTTCATGTTTCTTCTTCTTAGTTGATGCCTATTTGGAAAGATCATAAATAAAATGCAGTTTTTAGCGGGATGATTTGCTAAATATTTGATTGAATTTTTTCCAGGTTGGGAACAACCGCATTGGTTTGCTCTTGAGGGCGATGAACCAGGTTTTAAACCAAGCTTCAGAAGAACAAACTGGCACAATCCAGTTGGACGGGAATATGAAATGGTTATGACAAGGGCAGGCATCATAGACCTTACTCCATTTGCAAAATTTGAGGTCACTGGCAAAGATGCACACAGGTTCTTGGACTACATGTTGGCAAACACAATACCAAAGGTATGTTTTGTTTCCGTGGTAACTGCTGGTAATGGTTGGGTATATGAACAGATTCTTGTGTACTTATTTTATTTTCTCTCAATAATAGTTGTAATAATAATGATAATAATAATAATAATAATAGGAATGATAATAATAATGATAATGACAGACATTTGTAGTGAAACACCTTTATGGGTAGGCTTCCCATGTGTCCTGGAATATGAAATATGGCTATTTCAATTTGTAGAACTGGAAGGTAGGAAATATGTGAAATAATTGGGGAAATAATGTGCTATGGTCATGAAAACTCATGGAGTTTCGAAGAGTGTCTTGCAGATGCTAGAGGGTCTAAGTTCTTGTTGTGTTTTCCATGCCAAATCGGGTAAATTTGGCACTTTTTATTCATATTAAATAGGTATGGAAATTTTGAATGGGGGTCATGGAATACATGGTCTCCCTTGAGACCAACTTTGATGCTCTGGTGTTACCACAAACAGCTATTTAAGAGGAGCCAAGATGTTGTATTGTCTCTCTGTGGTCAATGCAGGAGACATGCTCTCTTTGTTACTATTTAAAGATTAATGTTGAAGCAGTGTTTATATGCATATTTAATGGGCGGGGTAAAGGATTTCGACACGAGTGGAATGGCCCAACTATAGGGGTGTTATTCGTGAATGCAACGTCCTTTGAACTGTGCATTAAAAACGCATATAAACACTATGCCAAAACCTTTAATCTTTTTATATAGAAAATTGTGTTAGAATGCTTAAAATGCATAAAAAACAACTAAAAATAATAAAAAATGAGAAAAATATACATATATTTTCATCACTTTAAAAAAAAAAAAAAAAAAAAATTACCTGTTTAGAAAATGGAATAAACCAAATTATCATGGCAGTGCATTAACGGAATTTAATGCACAGGTCATGACAATACAAATACTCCATTGAAATTGTATAGTTGTCTTTAATTAACCTCTCTGACTTAAATGATTGACAGCTTTTTCAATCAATCACCTCATGAATTTGCCTAGCAACAAAATCTGCGTAACCAAGTGGGGCAAAAATCCTACACGGTACTGGTACAGTACAGCTAGCTAGCAGCGTGCACTCATGTAGTCAATGCAATATACTGTACAAAACGATTTTCTGCACACATAAGACCGAATGATGACAAAATGGTTATTACAAATTGCGCTTACAGACCCCTATGGGCTTTGTTATAATCCGATTCCCGTTACCCAGAACAGTTAGCAAACAGAGTGTGTTTATTCCTTTTGCTTAAAACTGACACTTCTGGAAAAGTGCCATAAATGGATCAAAACTTGTAGCAGGAAAACGAACATCTAAATGTCAATGCGTTGGTCATGCATGATTGCGGATTTGAGGTTTGTTTGCCCCACCTAGTTACCGCGTTGCCTTGGTGGGTGTGGCTTATTCCCGTACTAAGTGAGATCAATTTTATAATTGTCAGTTGTTATCTTGAGTTCCGAGAGGTAAACCATCATGGCCATGTTCGCACTTATCTTCAGACCATGATCCCAACGATAACCTTGCTCAGTGATTGTTTGAGTGTGAACTCGCGATAAGACCCCATCCTCCCCCACCACACACACACACACACTTTCCAGATAAGAATTATGGCTCTGTATTTAAGGAATTTGTGACCATCATATGCATATTATGCAGTGTAAGATCAAGCAGTGTGAAATTGTGGATTAATACAACTGTATTGTTGCATCAGAATTCAGATTCTAATTTTATTGAGTATTTTATCATTTAGTTATTAGGAAATGCTTCTGGGGCTGAAGACGTGCTTCCTGAGTTGGAATTAATTATACAATTTCCCACTGTACTTAATAAAAGTGTCTTCCCATGCAAAATCATGACAGAAATAACATGAATGTAGTAACTACATCTTTATATACTTCCCTCTTTCGCGATTAGTGTATTTTTCATTGCACAATGACATGGGGGACATTTTAGAGCACATATTTAATTGTGTTACCATTGTTGTTTAATCTCAAGAAATCTTAAGGAAAAAATTACATGATTTTTTTTTCATTCCCGTGAATTCCTGGTTTTCCTGCGGTTATAATTGCTGGAACAGTAGCTTTTTGCCAGCTCCTGGTGCTTCAAAGTGAAGGTTGATTATACACTGTGGTAGTGTGGCCCATGGAATGATGACGATTTTTAGAGAGTGAGTAGGAGGTAATATTTAGTGGGTGGAGGCATGGGGACACACAACTCCCTCCTCCGCAGCCCATGACACACAACTCCCTCCTCCGCAGCCCATGTTCTTGTAACAGTCGTGCATATTTCTTGCAACAGTTATGCATATTTCTTGTAATCAGGCATGGTGGGTCATTTATAAAGTATTATTTTTCAGATTGGTGGTTGTGCTGTCTGTCATATGTTGACACCAACTGGAAAGGTTCATGCAGAAATCACAGTTACAAGATTAGCTGAGGATCACTTCTTCTGCATTACTGGATCAGGGTCAGAAGGTCATGACCTCAGGTGTGTTTATGTGTTGATGTAACAGCACTTTATTGATTAAACACATTGATTTATTATTGTAATTAGGCACTTGTACACATCCCAGAAAAGTGGAAAAAAGGTGCAGGCCGCAAATCAGCCTATCTTGAATGGTTTTGGTTGAAAATCATCTTTTAATATTTGCTTTGTATTAGTAAAAAAATAATTAATAATTTCATAGAAACTTTGTTATATGTGTTTTGATTAGATGCTTTATTTTGCATATACAAAACTTTGTCCTACATGACAAGTAGACGAGCAGAATTAAAAGAAAAATTGGGCCTTGATTTAAACAAATTGCAACAAGTTTGTTTTATTGCTGATTATTGTTTATCATGTAGTTCTTGATGATATATCCAAAATGGGACACAGTTTTCAATCTAGAAGTTACAGTACCTAATTTGCATAATTTTAAAATGGCCACCATTTTTAAATTTTGAGGTTAATTCTAAAACTTTGTTCTCAGCCCAATAAGTGTATTAGATAGAGGTGAATAGAAACATGACCCAGTGAATCTAAAAAAACAATTTATAAACCCAGATGACCTCTGAATAGCTAGGTCAAAGGTCAAGTTGTCAAAAATATGTCAAATGACATTTTTTTACTAAAATACATTATTACATGACAAAACGTAATGTATTTGTATTTGATAAAATATAAGTTCATTATTTTGTTTGATAAAATCCTGTCAAAAAGTATTTTCGAAAGTATTGTTTTACTTATATCATAATTAAATGTCCCCCTTTACTGTCAACAAAGTTTCACCAACTACCCCACAATATTTTGTTGATTTGCAGTATAGCACACAGATTGGTATACAGTCCCAATGTTGTCACCATAAAGAGGCATGTTAGTGAAATTCGGAACAAGTACTATGCTGACAGTCAGCAAGAAGATGAACTCGAGATGGACTCGAAGAAGCAAAAAAAACACATGATCGTGAATGCAGCTGCAGCCTTGGCTAGGTCTGAAATTGATGCTGTAAAGGGGAATCGTGATACATACCCTGACATCAGCTCCCTGGGTGATAAAGAAAAATATGAGGATGATGTACCCGAATCTCTACTATTGCTCCTATCAGAGATATTCCGAGGGATAATTACAGACAACACTCTCAAGATCACCTCCATAGGACACTATCATGCAGCTTGCCAGGCCAAGGAGCATTATGTCATTTGGATTGACGATGGAGTTACATTAGGAGTTTGGAGTGCAAAACATCAGAGTGATATATAGCTTTTCCAGCCTGCAAGATGACACGTAGATGGCATGTAATAGCGGACAATGTGAGTAATAACACAATCACAATTGATGGCAGAGGAACGTATCATGGCATGAGCACATTAAAGGGATTGTTGCAGAAGATGAAAGATGACACCTTGATCTCATATGGAAGTTATTGTATCCCCTCAGAGTTTGTCCTGTCTGGTTGGGCTTCGTGCAAGTAGCAGCACATGGACAGAACCAAGGCGTCTTTGCATTTCTTTTCAATGATAGATCTGTATCCTACCAAGATGAGTTGCGTTTATTTACCCCTAGTGTTTGTGAATAATCAATGTATAGAGTACAACATCCAGCCTATAGTAATGTTCGACCAGTCCCTCTGGATGAAGGGCAAACTGATCATCAGTCAAGAAGAAGAACTCAGCAATATCATCCATATACTTGGTGCCTTTCATATATCGATGTCTTTCCTGGGAAGCATTAGCCATTTCATGAAGTTGAGTGGCCTCTCAATCCTGCTTGAGCTGGTCTTTGCATGTAACAAAGTCACACATATGCTCAGTTGGAAGGTGTATGCAAGAGTAACACACAGTCACACATATGCTCAGTTGGAAGGTGTATGCAAGAGTAACACACATATGCTCAGTTGGAAGGTGTATACAAGAGTAACACACATATGCTCAGTGGGAAGGCGTATGCAAGAGTAACACACATATGCTCAGTGGGAAGGTGTATGCAAGAGCATCAGCGGTCAATTTTTTGGTGGATGGTCCTTGTCCTTGTGAAGAAGATGACAACCGAAGAAGAACAGCAACAGGTAGTCACCAATGCTCTGCAGAAGTCTGACGATGTTTTTGGTAATGACACACATGTATCTGCAATATATGACATCCAAACACTGGATGAGCTTTGTGGCTACAAGTGACACAACAGGAAATTACAAATGTCCTGAGATCTGCCCTAAAGGCTCAATGCACTGGCAACTTATTGCTTGACCTGTAGGAAATGCTTCATTACTTCACAGCAAGTGGGCAGTGGACATGCTGAATCTACAGGAAAGAAACCTTTGGAGTTTTCTAAGAGTTCATGGATGGAAATATGTTTGTCAGACGTAACGATCGATTCTGGGGTGCCTTGGCAACAGATCTGATCATTGAGCAGGTTTTTATGAGGTCTCTAAAGAGCAAGGGTGGAATCACGCATGACGAGGGATGCAACGTACAAGGTGGCTGCGGATGATGCCTGATAATGCATGGATAACAACCGAGATGGAGAAGCTAAGTAGCTACAAGAATACGATTCAACTCGGTACAAGCACAACGCAACGAGATATGGCAGATAACAACAATCGTTCTTCAGTACCTGGAAAGCCATGATCCATTTGAAAAGAGTGATTACCTGTATGACATATCAACAGGCATTGCCTCAAGTGTGTCCAACGTCCAAATGGATGAAGGTATGGCACTGCCATCATTACCAGCATGGAAGGCAAGCAGGTTACAAAGTATGTCTTCAAGAAAAGAATCAAGTGCGAGTAATGGAGCAAAGGTGTTTTCCGATGGAGAGGAAATAACTATCGGTCCTAACTGCTATTCCAAATTTCTAATAATCACCAACCACAGCGATATTGATCTGAATGAAGTGTTTACTCAAGAACTGTGTATCCACCATCGCTCTTCACAAAACAAGGCCTGCTGAGCTCTGCCACGAAACCAAAACTTGCAGATGCCATTTGCAAACGCTGTAAAGATACTCCAGAGACCCCAGTTCCTGAAGCAGAAAGCAATCTTCTGGATGGTGGTTCCCTTCTTCAACGTTTGGCATGGACACAGGGTCAAACATACAGACAGATCATCAGCTCTTACATATGCATGGTCAAAAAGTATATCTATCCGATTGTCGTGTTTAATGGATATCTATAAGAGACTATCAAACTAGCACATCAACGGCGTGGGCAGTTTTCTGATAAGGTCAAACTAGTTACACATTTGCCACTTCAGATGGAAAAGAAAACGTTGTTGCAAAACAAATGAAATAAGCAGGCATTTTTAAATTTGCTATCGGATGAGATGCGGAAAGAGAGTATAGACACCATACATGCAGAAGACGATGCTGATCTGCTTTTCATTCAATATGGCCGATAACAAGACGACATTTGTAATTGCGGAGTATAACGACAGTCTTGTGTTTCTGTGCCACCACCATAAACCGAATACCAGGTTTGTTCATGAAGTCAGAGAAGAGTGCATTAGACCACTGTGGAATATCCAGGCAACACGTGCAACTTTGGGAAGCTGGCTATGCATGTACCTACCATTTCTACATGTGTTATGCGGGTGCGATACCATGTCTGGACTCCAGGGATCAACAAAGCTTGTTTGCGAATGTTTCATGTCAAGTTCAGCTAGCCATGATGGAATCAGAAATGCTGGGCTAAAGCATTGGCATGTGTGTATAGTGGACGAGATACAACTTTGAATAGTCTGAGGAAAAAGCTGTTTGGGGACAAGGTTGCTAAGAGTTCCACCAATGGATGATGCTGAAAGGTACCATTCTTATAGAGTTTACCTGCAGACTCAAGTATGGGTAGGAAACATAGCACTGAAACTGGAAGATGTATGCCATATTGAAGATAATACTTTACAAATGTATGGAGTACTGTGACCAGTGGTGTCAGTATACCCTTTTGATTGGGAGGGGGTAAAATTACAAATTTACTGATGAAAGAGTTCAACGCTACCGACAAAAATATATTCCACATTCAGGGCCCCCATAATGCAAAAACCCATACAAGCAACAACAAAAAAAGGGTCATTGGTTAAATTTAAGAACGAGTGGCATAATATTGGTTTTTTCAATCTGTTTGGTAGTTGTCATCGTCTTTGATGGAATTTTACCGACGCGGACCTTGATTTACCGATAGGTCTTCAATTTAATCGACAGCTTTACTGAAAGTGGGGGTGTAACACCCCCTCCCCCACACACACCCCAGGATTTATGCCCCTGACTGTGACCTAGATATGCAAGAAAAATGGGGTTTACTGCACTGAGTTCTGCAGAAAGTGTCCAGATGGACTAGGTACAAACATACCACCATTAGAAAAATTTGAGTACTAATTCACAGTATGTATCCAAAAGGGCAACATAATGGATAAATACCTTAATGTGTGCTTGTATAATTATTTGCAATTGGGTGGTCTTTGATTTGATTGAATGCTTACAATTTTCCATGTCTTGGCCTACTTTTAGAGGTCATTTGGGACTGGATAGTATCCAACAAACTGAAGAATGCATTCATCATTAAATATGATATATGCCATTGTAAGAATGCATTTTGGTAAAAAGTAAAAAACAAATGTTTGATGTATTTTTGACAACTTAACCTTTGACCTAGCTGTTCAGAGATGTCATTTGGGTTTGTATATATGTTTATTAGATTCACTGGGTTATGTTTCTATTGACCTCTAATACACTTATTGGGCTGAAAACGAATAGTTTCAGATATAATTTACCTCAAAATTGAAAAATGGCAGCCATTTTGAAATTATGCAAATTAGGTAACTTCTGGATTGAAAACTGTGTCCCATTTTGGATATGTCATCAAGAACTACATAATAAACAATAATCAACAATGAAACAAACTGTTGCAATTTGTTCAGCTGAGAAAGCTAATTCTGCTCGTCTAAAGTGTCAAGGACTCCCTAAAAAAGTAAAAATTAAAGGATAATTATACAATCTAAATAATGTTTTTTGCTTCAGAAAATCTTACTTTTAGTTGTTTTAGAATGAAAGAAATTGTTTATGATAAACAAAAAAATTCAAGATAGGCTTATTTGTGGCCTGCACCTTTTTTCCAGGATGAGTACTACAGCTGGCCATGCTGGTAATGAAAACCTGGTACAAGATGGTGAATAGGACAGTATGATATATTGTGATGATTATCCTGTAGTAATCATGTTTTAAGTTTCTTAAACAATCAGTTCAAAGTCTGTGACTTTTAGATGTGGTGATATCTGAGGAGGGGCCGAATAAACCCAAAATACATATATTCTATCAATTTTGAAAATGTTTTAGTACATTATTATTAATTTTTTTTAATTTGTTTGTTTATTTATTCATTTTTGGTGGGAGGGTGATAGCGGGTAGCTTATTACACCTATTTTAAAAGAAATATAGATGAATATTACTTGAGGCTGCATATAAATATGATGTGTTTAAGGAAATGCAAAAAACATGCTCTTGTCATATTTCGGTGATTTCTTTCTAATAAATGAGCAAAAGTTCATATTTAGGCTTCATTCTATCCAATATTCAAGCTTTGTGTATGACATTTACCCTGCAGGTGGCTTGAGACATATGCCATAGATGGTAACTTTGAAGTAAGTCTGACTAATGTGACAGATGATATGGGTTGCTTGAGTCTAGCAGGACCAGCTGCAAGAGACATTCTTACCAAGATTACGGATGTTGACATTTCACATGAAGCTTTCCCTTTTATGAAAGTGAAAACCATATCTGTAGGAGGTGTGCAGACCAAAGCATTGCGAATATCGTATTCAGGTAGGCTTAACCCTTACTCTACTAGGGCTTTGAAAAATACAAGCTCAATTTTGTAACTTATTTTTTCATATGCATTTTTTACAACTTTCCTTTCATTTTCTTTCATTACAAGTTTGGTTGGAATGGAAGCTAAGATATTAATCTTTTTTGAGTAATGAAAGCCAAATTAGGAAATATTGGACAAAAATATGCAAATTATACAGTTTTTGGCTAAATTTGGTCAACAAATGGCAAATCTTTGCACAAATATAACTTCTTGTCAATATTGGAAACAGAGATTTGTTTTACATATTTAAATTCTTTATCAGATTTCTTTTCCAATGATGCTAATCTAGAATTTTAGATAGAAAGAAAGGAAATATGAAAAATCACCAAAACTGATTTTGAAAACTGCAGCAGAAAAATTATAACACAGTAGTCACGGTGAGATTCAAACCTGGTGCGCTCGCGTGCTGGCCATGTTTATATCCACTACACCACCAAAAGATCATTGATTTTTGGTACACAATTTTTTGAAGAAGAAAAAAAGGGTCAAAAATAGCAGAAATTCATGAAATTTTGAAGAAATTTCTCCAGAACAAAAGATTGCAGGTAGGGATTATAAAAATCACACCAGAAATCAATATCATTATGTCTTAGGATTTGTGTGTTTGATTTTGAAGCAAAAATGTGAGCTACTTTTTCTCAACATTCTGTATTATGATGACCCCTATGTAAAAGTTACATTTTGTGAAAGAAATATCCGAATTCTTTAAAATGATACCAAGATTACTCCATAGAACTTTTTTAAAGTCCCGTTTTTATTTTAAGAAAAAGGTGGTTTGAAAACTGTGATAATATTGCCGCATGGTAGAATAAGGGTTAAAGATCTAGTTACCCCAGGTACAACATTAGCTCAGTTTTACGGCCTTCTTTGCATCAGTTTGTTTTCAAGGAATTCACATAAATTACCATGAATATTCAAACCTATAAACCCTGTTCCTTCAATCAAAGTGATTTATAACTTACGAAATTCGACTCCCAACCAATAAACGAATGATTAATCAAAGCAAGATTTGACATTTTACTTCACAGGTGAATTAGGCTGGGAATTCTACCATGCCAGATCAGATACAGAACAGTTGTACGATGCACTGTTGATGGCTGGTCAGGAATTTGGAGTTGGTGATTTTGGTGTTTATGCTATGAACGTTTTGAGGCTGGAGAAAGGATTTAGGATGTGGGGTCAAGAGGTCAGACTGTTTTCAATTTTAGGGGTGATTCTCAAAGGGGGATGTATGATACAGAAGGGCGAGGTGGGGTTTGTCTTCACATGTGATTGCTTTGTCTCCCTGTTCCCCCTTCAAAAACAAAAAACATTGCTTGTTGAAAATTTGTCAGGTTTATGTTATTAACAGAAAACATTTTACCTTATGTGGTGCTGTGCCCCCTCATTTCCCCAACAACAGTATTCTGGTATATATCACTGGTCATTTGAGTGACCTACTATGCCCATCTTGTATGTGTTTTGAGCCTTTACCAGGTTACATATGCTAATATTAGTTAACTAAAAATGATTGGGTGATTTCTGTTATTTCTTACGAATTTGCTGGTTCAATTGCTCTACTTTTTTTTTTTAAAGAATTGCTCTACTTTTTTTTTTAAAAGAACATATTTGATTATATAATTGACTGACATACTTGTGTTTTAGGTCTTTGAATTAGTAGTTATATTTTCCAGCTGTGTATATAAAACCAACTATTAGTTAATCATATTATCCATTATTATCAGGGAATAAATATATATGACTCTTTCCCCAAGAATACCCACTTTTTTACTTCAAAAGAATCCCCCCCTTCTTCCCCTAAAATAATATATAAAAAATTATAATAAATCTAGCCTGAATTACCCTACTAACACTTTTACTTTCTGCACCACACCTCACCATCTTGTTTGATTTTTCTATTTTCTAATTTATCAGTTTGATTAGATTTGAGTTCACTGTGACCTCTCTGGCACTCGTGACCTGATTCTTTATTGATGTTTTATTTTCCAGATGCTGACAGATAACAACCCAATTGAAGCAGGCCTGAAATCATTCATTAAATTAAAGAAGGTGAGATACAATTTTCACCCAAGTCATAGATTAGCTTTTACCAAAATTTGGTTGTGTGTTCATATTTATTCTCAGTGCCACAAGAGGGAGGAAGGGAGGGAGGGGACAAATTGCCAGGGCTCAGGGGATTGTATTTGGGGGGGACCAAAAAAAATGACCGTGAAAACTTAACCACAGGGGAACAAATTGACAAAATCCCACGCTCATGTTGATATTGGCAAAAATGGTATAAATTGGACTCAAAATAGTTGAAGACCTTGTATTTTGCTCTTCAGAAGTTTTTTTGAGATATGATTGGTCCCCACATGTTAATTTTCCCAGGCCTCCCAATTGCTGGCAGCCCTGTCTATTCTGTATGTCAGTGGCATATACTGGCAAGATATCTATTTTCTTATTGTAATATAGTTTAGTCTTTTCCATTAAGTTTGATTTTCATACTCTGATATGAGTGTATGTTCATCACTGATATTACATTACATTGATTTATAAAATTCAAGTATAAGTTTATACTTAAATCCATCAATTTGTTGTACTGAAGTTTGAGTTGTACTAAAATTCAAAGAATGTTTTGTGTCAGGTTGCTGTAAATAATCAATTTGGTTAGTAAGACAGTGAAAGGTCAGGTCAGATGGTCAATCAGTAATTCTTTTGTATCTGTATGCTGAGTTACAGAGAATCTTTAGCTTTTTATTTTATATTATGCTTTTGCAGGCAGCGTCTTTTGTTGGCAAAGAAGCAGTGCAGAAGATTGTTGATGAAGGTCCAAAGAGGAATTTGGTTCTTTTGAGGGTGGACACCGATGACGTTGACCCTGAGGGAAATGAAACCATTTGGCTGGACAATAAGGTATTATGGGTGTGCTCTGCCTTCCCATATCTCCTTCCACCTATAAATTCATTTGTCAATGCACAGGTAACATGCACAGAACAGGAAAAAGGGCAGTTGTGTCACTTGTTTTCAGTTTGTGGAGCCCAGCAGTTTTTGAAATAAAAAGTGGGATTGGCAAATATCTTGGATGTATGTAAAGCCATTGGAGAAGACAAGTGATCAGATATTGTTCAGTTTGAAATAAACAAATGTATGTAACTGATATTTCTGGAAATACAGTAACTTTTAGGAGGTGAAATTGTTCAACCACCATACACTATGTTTATTGATAGTGTAGAAGGCAAGTATTTTTAAAAGCAAAGAAATCACAATTTAATGATGTTCATTTTTTAAATGAGTAGTGTTGATGATGTCAGTCCATATACTCAATACTGTACTTTTGAAAGATATTGATGTGCTATTGGTTGCTATCAAAATGGTTTCATGAGAACAAACTGGGATTCTTAACCCTCATTCTACCACGCAGCGATATTATCTCCGTCTTGTTGCCCGGTCTTTGACCCTGTCTCCCAAGTGTGTTTTAAAAAGTGCTGGTAGAGTAAGGGTTAATCAACCTGTGACAATGTGCCCACTTAAAAATATATGCAGCATGGTCCCGGTGGGCGACCCACCAGGTCACTGAAGCGGAAACAAGCCTGACTTTGCTGTTTGGAAGACAGAGAACCCTTACATCTACCATGCGGCGATATTATTACCGTTTTGGGTGCCCCATCTTTGGCCCCGCCTCCCAAGCCTATTTTCAAAAAGTTATAGAGTAACAGTTAAAGGATTAGTTCAGAAGTCAAACAAGTCCATCTTATATTAAAGAGGACTTCAAAAGAAACAAAACGGTGAAGAAAGCATTTAAATATCTTATTCTATTTAAGAGATATTTCAGTTTAAAGTTTGGCATCATTTTGTAGAAATGACAGAAATCAGACTAGTTGTGACGTCACAGCCTCAAATTCCTCAGTCTTTATGTATTTTATCCTATTTCGTCCTGGGAATTTGTGGCTTAAAAACTATTGGATATATCAGGAAAGTAGTAAAACGATCATAATTTACAGGTAATCATAATTTACCACCTTAAGAAAGTTTGAGGAACAATAATTCAAATAGTAAAAAGATAAATAAATTTTCTTTAAAATACATTAACAATTGCCAAGAATGTGGGGATGAGGGCGCCAACCTTCCATGGTACACTTACTACACCAGTCATTTCTACATAGACAAGACAGAGCTTTAAACTTGAATATCTTCTTAACCCAATAAGATAGGAAAGTAGTTTCTTCATCATTTTGTTTCTTTTAAAGTCCTCTTTTATATCAGATAACTTGTGTGACCACTGAACTAATTCTTCAATATTTTTATTCAAAATATAGATATACAATTCTCTGTTGTCAAAGGTTCGGTATTAATCTAAGACTTCTTGTCCTCACTCTAACAGGTAGTAGGAAATACCACCTCGGGCTGTTTCAGCTACCTTCTCAATCAAAGTGTGGCATATGCGTACCTTCCATCTGAAATGAATGTCATTGGATCAAAGGTGGAAGTTGAACTCCTCGGCAAACGATATCCAGCGACAATCACCCAAGAACCTCTGGTGCTAACTGAGACAGTAAGAGAAAGAAGGAAAGCTAAGGCTTTAGCTGCACAAGCAGGAAAGATGTGATTGGTTGAATGAATAGTAAGCCTTTGTGTTGTGGCTCTATGCAACATATTATCCATTCAGGATGGATTATGAAATGGTCAAAATGTACACTTAAAGAGCTAGCAGATAAGCTGTCAATCACAACTTCTGTAAAAACAGTTAAGTTTCATCAGCAGATGATATATTCCAAGTAATAATTTTGTTTAAAGAAAACATAAGAAGAGAGATATCAATATCAAAATATTTATATATTTTTTTAACTCCACCCACAACACAGAGTGTAAATAGTGGAGCTTGTCAAATTGTACATGAGCTCCCATATGTGCCTGTACAAAGTTGATTGAACTATTGATTCCACTCGTTGGACTGACGCCAGCCGGTTTAGTATGGCTGCCATCATATTTTCGCCATCCGAGGGTACAACAAAAACCTATACCCTGCTGTTCTGTTTTAAGCCTTGTGTTAAAACAGGAAAATCTCAGTTTTAAGATGTTTGTGAAAACAATACCATTTTACCCCTTTTTCACCCACTATGCTTATTCATCATGTTTAAAGCCCATCCATATCTTCAAAAAGTGTTTTTACAGTGATTTTACTTACTTTTATCAAAGTATTTACTGGGCTACTTTTCACTCCGTAAAATCGTCGGACGAGCTCTCCAAAGTATGGTCAAAGTTCAAAACACTGCATTTTAGTGGGGTATTATGTTTTAGGTTATTTGAGAAAGCCTTTTGTTCAGTACTGGCCAAATGAAATTAACTTAACATTTATGAAGATTAATGTGTAAATTTTTGAAATTTTGTTATGTTTACAAAATGTATTTTCTAACCATACTTGTGATGGAATTGGCCTTTGACTTCGTCAACATCAGTAATTGAGCGTGGCATGATGGCACCATGCATTGAATGTCACATAGCTTTTGTTAAAAGCCTAATTTTTCAGACATCTTACAGTCATTCACAACTAACCTCATTTGGCGCATATGACCTGGCTGTTAAGGTGCCATTAAACCCAAACAAACAAACTGAATACAACTCATACAGGAAAGTTGAAACTCTTGGATTTTTAACATGATGAATAATTGCCCAAAAATGGAATAGACTTAAAAAAACATCATAAGAATATCATATATGAAAGGAAAAAATAAATAAAAGCAATCAATTCTTCTTGCATTGATGTCTAGTTGGATCCTGTTACCTACTTAAAAACTTTTCTACGCCTGTGAAAGGGGGAACCTAAACCAGAGTATCTGTGTATGGGATAAGATGCTGTTTTACATATATACTTTATGGTGCTACATATTGGACCTGCTAATGAATATTCATCCCTATATACAATTGCAATAAGTTGATAGCATTATATGAATTGTATTTCAACGCAGAAAAAATTACTTACATTTTTTTGGGTTTATTTGTATTCTGTTGCTTACATGAAAAAAACAAAATTGAATATTTAATTGTGAAACATGGTCTTTGCATAAATGCATTAAAAAAATGTGATACTTATTACTGTCAGAAGTGTAACTTTTCCACAGGGTTGGCAGTTCTAGAGGAAATTTGTGGTTGAGTGAGCCTTATGGTGCCTACCCTGGGCAGAACATATTTGGAATTTCTATCTCATAGAAATCTCTCATATCAAGACTGTTTTTTACAAGAAACTTTTTTTTTTTAAGACGTTTTGCACATCTTCCCAAAAATGTCTTCAAAACATTCATTGCTTTGCTCTGGAAAGGTTCATTCTGTTTCCAATCAGGGCCCCACAGGTCATGGTGAGGAAAATTGTGTTATCCTGAAAAATTTTGCTTGCATGTGTCAGACAAATTTTGCCAAAAATGTTATTATCCGACAGACACACTAGGCCAGGCACAATTTGACCCTCGTTGTCGTGGTGCCATTAAGCCCTCAATAAACAAAAAAACACACTAGGCAAAATGAAGTTTGCCCAGATATTATTTTTGCTAATCCAGGGTAGCCTGACTTGAGTTTGCCCAGATATTATTTTTGCTAATCCAGGGTAGCCGGACTTGAGTTTGCCTCTGGATTACACCCAATATCTTGAAACTCATCATTGCTTCCTTTAAGATATGTACTCTACACCCAGTCAGAAACAGATAAAGATGTTACAGCTTCTTCCATGAAATAAGCATTTGAAATTTCAGAGTATTTATGTTGAAAAACAAGTTTTCTTTAAGGCACACCACAAGGGAGGAGGGAATTGCAAGAAGGCATACAATGAACATTGGACTCCCAGTAAATCCTAAATCCAATCCTAATCAGGGTAGGGGGTATTTGCTTAGCAGAGGTGTCATGAATATTTAAAAAATGCTTTGATTATATTTCAGAAGGAAATATGCACAAATAGAAAAAGTCTCCACCAATATCCTTGCTGTATTTGTAACTTTTGTTTCAGAATTAATCCTACAACCAATTGACTTAATTGGGATTAAATTCAAAGTTATCTTTAGGTGGTTGAGTGGGTATACTTGACCTATAGGAGTCTGCCTGGACTCTCAGCAGCCCAGTTTTTTCACACATCAATATGTTTTCCGTATTGTTATCTGGATTACGAAGAAATGTTATATGTATCATGATTCTTTATAACTATTTCTTGTTATTCTATTTTGTTACTTTTGACAAATGATTCTTAGGTGATCATAATTTGCTTGTGTTTTTTTGTATTTAACAAGCAGCGCTGTTTTCAGTTTAGAGAGATGATAATCATGTTGCATTTGTAAATATTGTTAATATGAAAATTTATACACAATCAAGTCATAAATATCATATACCAATAATCATTTGTTTTTGATCATTTTGTGTTTCTTCACAACAGTTGTAAAACATTGCTTCAAGCCAAACATGACAACTTTTTTTCAGCTCAAACATATTTGACAGTTCAATAGGTCAAAGTTAAATCTCAGGTCGGACTCTCTTGTTCGTTTGTTGGATCGTCACCTTTCTTATAGACAATTTCAAATCATACATATGTTATAAATGAAGCAAGCACATTGTTGCTTACAACTTTCCCTGCAGAAACTGCAGCTGATAGGGTGGGTGACAAAGGGAAAATTCCACCAGCAGTTGATAGGTCAAAGTATTGTTGTAATCACGTTCGGTTAAAATTGGTTTTAAATGGGTCAATTGTGATGCATGTTCTCTCTTCTTGTTTGTGGGTGGGGCTTCTTGTTTGTGGGTGGGGCTGTACCCATGACTCTGCATTTTATGAAGAGGAAAATGTTAATCTCTTCAATTTACTTACAAGTGTTATATCATGGGGTTTCATAACTTCCAAATATAATTGCTTTACTTTCCAATTTGCCACTGCGCAATGTTGGCAGGCAAATGCCAACAAATTATTAGTAATCATGGGTTTGGGATGCTATCAATTTCAACGTATAGTTACTGAGCCTTATTTGCATGCGGGCATGGAGTATTTTAGTGCAGTAAGTGAAACTTTAACCTTATATTGTGGAAACATGGAATATTGGAACCAAAGGTATATGGACATGTAGCGATTCAAAATTGGCTGAAAGAGTTCAAATCTGAGCCGACTAGTTTTTGAATTTTGAAATATCACTTTTAGGGTGGTGAAAATTTGATCATTTTCCAAATCATGCAAAATGTGTGATGTATGACCGGCAAACGTTCAAAATCTTATTGTAATTCTGATGGGGCATGGCAAAGTCGCAGCAACTTTTGATCAGAATTGGCTGCTCCACATATTGAATTATGAGAGACATTTAAAAAACAAAAGATTTACCAAAGAAAATATCAAGATTGGCCTGTAATATCACACAAAATGTGTATTAAATATGTAAATTATGACAGATTTTAAAATGGTCAATGCTTAACCTATTTTGATGAAATGTTTTGCTACTGATGGTTTTTTATAGATTTAAGATCAATTTATTTAGCTTTAAGTTGCCTCTACACGACCGTATTGCTGCACCATCATGCTACTCACTGCCATATTTGCCTATCGAATTTGGGGGGGGGAAGGGAGGAAATCAAAAGTGGGGAGGGGAAAAAGTGGGAAGGGTCAAGCCCTACTACCTATGCCCACTGCACTTCTAACAGTTCAATTATACAGGGATGGAGGTGCAAACTGAGCAGGTTTGTCATTGGAGCACATCAATAGTAATAATGACATGAGAAAGATGGCTGCATTCTTGGTTTTGTTTCAGCAGTCAGCTCCATCCCCCTCCCCCTCCTCCGGTGGTTCTGTTTCAGCTTCATTTTTTGTTCGCATGCGAGGCATAATGCGAACGTATGTAAAGGCGATTTCGTCCAGTTTTTTCCTGAGATTTCCTCAGAAATATTAGTTTTTTGGGAATTCCTCAGAAAATGTTAGTTTCTTCAGAGTTCCTCAGAAAATCTAGAAGTCTCTTTAGATATCCTTATGGAAGTTTAGAATTTCCTTACAAAATGTTAAAGTTTTTTAGAGACATTAAGACAGGATTGAAGACCTAGTTTCCATAAAAAGTCTACAAAACATTTGATATTTCCTTAAAGTTAACTGTAAAATGATAACATTTTGCAATATTCTTCAGAAATCCTCAAGTGACTCTCTTGTAGCACTTGAGATTTAAAATCCTTAAAATTAAAATATTTGGGCACCAACAGTTGTATCAGGCATGACTATTAAACTTTATTATTGTGGTTATTTGCATAAAGTTGCTACACTTTATGAACTGACCAGACTTTTTTATTGAGTATGCTTAATCAGGGGAGTGTGACAGAATGTGAATGCATATGGACATAAGGAGGGATGCCATGTGGGACATGGATGGAGGCCATGTGGGACATATGATATAATACATACCATGTGGTATACACCAAGGGCTAATCAGGCATAATTATTTGACTGCCTTTTTTTTCTTCTTATTCAACAAGTCATTTGCATATAAGTTATTATATGAACTGACACTTCCATACATAGTATGCTCAATCAGGGACTGATAGCTAGGATGAGACTTCTTTTTATGGGACATAGGGTGGGATGCCATGTGGAACAGGGTGGAATGCCATGGGATATATGGAATGTCATGCAGGACAAGGTGGAATGTCATGTGGGACATGGGATGAAATGGGGTGGGATCGGATGTCATGTAGAATGCCATGTAGGGTGGTGGAATGCCATATAGGATATATGGTGGAATGTGGATAATGTGGAATGCCAGTAGGATATATAAGGTGGAATGGAATGCCATGTAGGATATGGGGTGGAATGCCATGTAGGATTTATGGTGGAATGCCATGCAGGACAGTGGATGCCATGGGATGGAATGTCATGTGGGACATGGGGTGGGATGCCATGTGGGCATGGGGTGGGATGTCATGTGGAACATGGTGGGATGCCATGAGTAACACAGGGGTGGGATAGGTTGGGATGCCACATGTGTGACAGGGTTGGGATGCCATGTGTGACATAGGGTAGGATGCCATGTGGGACATAGGGTAGGAGGCCATGGCAACATGGGGTGTGGCCATGTGGGACATAAAGTAGGATGTCATTGGGACATTGGGAGGGATATGATGCCATGTGGGACATAAAGTAGGATGTCTTGGGACATTGGGAGGGATATCATGTGGATAAGACACAGGTAGGGATTCCATGAGGGACAGGGAGGGATGTCATGTGGTACGTATGGTTGGATTAATGTGGGACATACATGAAGGATGGAATCCATGTGGGACATAGGGAGATGCCATGTGGGTCATAGGGTGGGATGCCAGGTGGGACATGGTGGAATGCCATGTGGGACATATGGTGGAATGTCATGTGAGACATACTGTATGATGGCATGCCATGTAGAAGATATGATGGAATGCCATATGGGATGTCATGTGGGACATGAGGTGGGATGTCATTTGGGACATAGGATGTAATCCATGTGGGACATAGGGTAGAATGCCATGTGAATCAGGATGGGATGCCCTGTGGAACATATGATGGAATTCTGTGTGGGACAAGGGATGGGTGGGATGTCAGGTGGGACATGGGGTGGGATGTCATGTGGGTGATATGTTGGAATGCCATGTGGGACAAGAGATAGGATGGGATGCATGTGGGACATGGGGTGGGATGCTATGTGGGAGATATGTTGGAACGCCATGTGGGACAAGAGATAGGATGGGATATGTCATGTGGGACATGGGGTGGGATGCCATGTGGGACATGGGATGGCATGGGATGGCATGTGGGACATAGGATGCCATGTGGGACATGGGATGCCATGTGGGACATGGGATGCCATGTGGGACATGGGATGCCATGTGGGACATGGGATGTCATGTGGGACATGGGATGCCATGTGGGACATGGGATGCCATGTGGGACATGGGATGCCATGTGGGACATGGGATGCCATGTGGGACATGGGATGCCATGTGGGACATGGGATGCCATGTGGGACATGGGATGCCATGTGGGACATGGGATGCCATGTGGGACATGGATGCCATGTGGGACATGGATGCCATGTGGGACATGGGATGCCATGTGGGACATGGGATGCCATGTGGGACATGGGATGCCATGTGGGACATGGATGCCATGTGGGACATGGATGCCATGTGGGACATGGGATGCCATGTGGGACATGGGATGCCATGTGGGACATGGGATGCCATGTGGGACATGGGATGCCATGTGGGACATGGGATGCCATGTGGGACATGGGATGCCATGTGGGACATGGGATGCCATGTGGGACATGGGATGCCATGTGGGACTTAGTGTGAGATGCCATTTTTATAATTGGCCAGATCATCGGTGTCAATTTGCATGGGCACACGAACCGTTCTAGTTCAACTTAGGCCTACCAAGTCAGCATAAATTATGCAATATGTTAGAATGGGAAGATATGTTGACAGGTAGCAACATCAGCTAAAATGGTTTAAATTTACTAACAACAAAAAGTTGCATCAAAATTGGTTGAAAATTGACCATTTAAAAAATTATCATAAATTGTGCAATATTTTGTGACCTCAGAATGGGACAACTAGATAATGGATTATGTATTGTTTTTCGGCTCATCTTCAAAATATTTTGAATGGGAGAAGCTGGCAATAATGAGCAGAAAATTGGATCTTATCATAAACTTGACCCCTGGCAAAAAGTGCAATTTGGAAAGCTTTAACATTTGAGAACTTGAATGATATTGAAGAATTTGCAGTAAAACTTTTGCACATATTTTTACAAATGATTTGAGGTAAGCTTTTGAGGTTTAACCTTTGAGCTGGGCAGAGAAATACATACTTATTTTTGTCCTGGTAGTACGGAACTAATTATTTGCCCCATTGAAGCACATGATGAAAGAGTCAAGTTCGTGGTCCTTTTTGTACCAGAATCTTATTGATTTGGGATCTTTTGAAAGTACCATCATCCAAGAGATATTAGATGGTACTAATTTTTTTTGGAAAATAATTCCCCATAAAAATTTTACTATAACATTCTGGTACAAAAGACCCTGAATTTTTCGTCTCTCGCTTCATCATAGGCTTCGAAAATAGGGCAAACCTTTTCTCTATTTTTGGATGGCGGAATTACGTTATCAGTTTTACCTGGTAGTAGCACGGAACTAACAAGGTATCACCCCGCCATTGAAAAATGAGAACCCTCAGAGAAAAGGCTTATACAAATATTTTCAAGAGGTTCCATTTCATGGAACAGGTAGCTGAGAAGTTGACAATTTTAGGAATGGTAGAGAAAGGATAGGACTTGACTATACATATCCAAACTTGACGAGATTTTTTTAATAAAAATTTCATGGGGGAACTATTTTACAAAGGACCAACACCAAAATTTGAGTGATTTGGTGAGGGTGTATAACACTGGTTCACTTCAGCCTAAAAAAGAGGCCAAGACCTCGGGTGACCTCCTAATGAAAGTATCCCCATCCAAGAGATATTAGATGGTACTTTTTGGAAAACATCACAAAAGATCCCAATTCTATAACATTCTGGTACAAAAAGGACCCCGAACTTAACTCTTTCATCCTTCAATGGAGAAAATAATTAGTTTTGTGCAACCACCTGTAACCAACTATGTGGCACATGACTATATCACCTGATATGTGTGCACTTTAGGGTCGCATAGTATTAATTAGAAATTACTGCCCCAGCACAAAAATAAAATCCCTGGGACAAAAGGCTAATAAGAATATTTTCGAGAGGAAAAACTAAGAAGTTGCACATTTTAGAAATGGTAGAGAATTGATAGGTTTTATCTCGACTATGCATTTCTAAACTTGACGAAATCTGCTTCAGAAACAGTTTTTTGGAGAGTTACTTTACCATGGACCCATACCATAATTTGAGTGATTTGGTGAGGGTGTACAACACCTTCACTTAGGCCTAAAAAAAAGTATCAAAAAATACAAAAACCTCCGATGACTCCCTACTGAGACTCTCCTCATTTAGGAGATATAAGATAGTCCTTTTTGGAAAACATCCCAACTCGTTCGCCTTCTGGTACAAAAAGGGCCGCGAGGTACAAAAAGGGCCCCGAACTTGACTCTTTCATCATAGGTTTCAATGTGACAAATAATTAGTTCCGTGCTACCTTAAAATTAAATTTTGACAATCAAAACATTTTGTAGCATTTCTGCTTTTAACTTCATTAAATATCCGTTCTTTGTTAATGTGTATGACTCAGTATGAAGATATTGCGGCCAGTATTGCAAGAAAGCCCATTCCATTAGTTTTTACCAGCCTACGGCTACCACAAGGTACTGTCTTGGGTCCATTACTTTTCCTCTTATATGTAAATGACATCCCTGATAATATAAACAGCACAGTCAGACTGTTTGCTGATGACTGCCTTGTGTACAGAACAATTGATAATCCCTCTGACCAACAAACCCTCCAAGATGATCTTAACAAACTTGAACAATGGCAAATGAATTTCAACCCCTCCAAATGCTACATCTTGTCAATTTCCTCTAAGAAATGCTTTAAATCACCTGTTTATACCTTATGCAACCAGCCACTAAAACATGTCAACTCCCACCCATACCTAGGTGTTGAAATTGATAATAAACTGAGATGGGATAAACATATACATAACATAACCAAGAAAGCTAACTCTATACTTGGCCTTTTAAAACGTAACCTCTCAAACTGTCCCACCGACGTTAAATCCACTGCTTATAAAGCTCTAGTTAGGCCAGTACTTGAGTACGCATCTGCAGTCTGGGACCCCCATCACCAGTGCGATGTGGATAAACTTGAATATATTCAAAGGAGAGCAGCCAGGTTCTGTATGGCAGACTACTCTTATAAATCCAGTGTAAAAAACATGCTTTATAAATTAGATTGGCCCCTGCTTAAAACAAGACGATACAACACCCGGCTACATATGCTATATAAAATCAATAACAATCTTGTCGCCATCAATAAAGATGAACTTATCCCCACCGTTAGAACTAATACAAGAAATAATCATGACCTTAATTTCCAGGTTCCCTATGCTAAAAAGAATGTATATAAACACTCTTTCTTCCCTCACACACTAAAGGATTGGAATGCTTTACCGTCAGACATTGTTCATGCACTAAGTCTCAACTGTTTCAAAGCTAAACTTACTAACACCTGTATTGCTAACTAGTTTTTTTTTATTTTATTATTTTTTACTCATACTTTTTACGCTCGGTTGGCGTTTATGTCCTCTTGAAGGATTTTTGCCGACTTAACCGTTTCAGATTCAGATTCAGAGTCAGGACAAATTAGGCCTATGCAGGTTGCTAAGGTGGGATAAGTTAAGTTTTCTCGTAAGGCTATCGACTCGTTAACGTTTGCTTATACACTGCATACAGTAGGCCTAGCTACCTGAACTTCTGAAGTATCAACAAAAAACGGCCATGTAATAAATGTATACATGCATGTAGCTTTTGTTTGATTTGATTGTTGTGTTACTTAGCTAGAATTGTTGTGTTACTTAGCTAGAATTGGTAATAACGGCTATAACTTAGTACTTTAAAAAGAGGCTATGAAAAATTATTAGTCTAGCCTAGGTGGGGCTAAACGTTAGTCTAGGCACAGGTGTTCCTAGCGTTATGGAAACCTATATACTTACAGTACTACATATATAAAGATCCTAACGTTATGGGCAACCCATATACTTACTACATATATAAAGAAAGGTAGGTCTCTTTCTAACGCATCTACCTACTGTGGTGTACTGTGGTTATTATACCTGTCTACAGACCACGAGGCCCCGGGTTCAAGCCTGGGTTGGGTAGACACGCCAGTGTACCACAACTGGGCATCAAAGGCCGTGGACATTGACTTGGTTGTCGATGTTATGTCTGTCCGTACGTCGTACCTGTGTTCTCGTCCGGGTCGTATTAAGAGTTTCGTGATAGCATTGTTACTATCATAACCGAATACGCAGGCGACGACCTTGCATTGTAATTGTGTGTTCACTCGTCGTCGTCGCCTTTCTAACGCGACTTTCGAACCGTACATGAAAATTCCTTTTTTTCCTACATTTTTTTACTCTACTCACATTTGCTGGAGACTCCCTTCTTCGTTTATAAGCCACAGTATTTGTTATTTTTTTGCCACTTAGATGTACAAATGATGGATTTTCTACCCCATTACCGTGAAGACAATGTAAATGCCCAACAATTTGCTGCAAACTAAAGCATTCTCCGGTTCGTTCTTGTCAAAAAAATACTGAACTGCTGCTTCTCCATGACGTCATCGCAACGTTTCTTAAGTTTGCAGCAAATTGTTGGGCATTTACACTGTCTTGACGGTAATGGGGTAAAAAATCATCGTTTGTATATCTAATCAGAAAAAAACTAACAAATACTGTGGCTTATAAATGAAGAAGGGAGTCGCCAGCAAATGTGAGTAGAGTAAAAAAATGTAATTACAGTAAGATTCGCGAGTGGTCAAAAAAAGGAATTTTCAATACGGTTTAAAAGTCGCGTTAGAAAGAGACCTACCTTTCTTTATATATGTAGTAAGTATATAGGTTGCCATAACGCTAAGAACACCTAGGAGCCAAAATTACTTTTTATTTTTAGTGTATACTACACAGCTGTTCCCAGCGTTATGGCAACCTATTTACTGAATACAGTACATACAGTATATATAAAAGGTAGGTCACTTTCTAACGCGACTTTCAAACTGTATATGAAAATTCCTTTGTTTGACCACTCGCGAATTAATCTTAATTACATTTTCAATACGGTTTAAAAGTCGCGTTAGAAAGAGACCTACCTTTCTTTATATATGTAGTAAGTATATAGGTTGCCATAACGCTAAGAACACCTAGGAGCCATTATTACTTTTTATTTTTAGTGTATACTACACAGCTGTTCCCAGCGTTATGGCAACCTATTTACTGAATACAGTACATACAGTATATATAAAAAGGTAGGTCACTTTCTAACGCGACTTTCAAACTGTATATGAAAATTCCTTTGTTTGACCACTCGCGAATTAATCTTAATTACATTTTTTTACTCAACTCACATTTGCTGGATACTCCCTTCTTCGTTTATAAGCCACAGTATTTGTTCTTTTTTTCTGATGAGATGTACAAACGATGGATTTTCTACCAACATTACAGTCATGACAGTGTGAAAGCCCAACAATTTGCTGCAAACCTATTGAAGTGCTGCTTCTTCATGACGTCATCGCAATGTTTCTTTGGTTTGCAGCAAATTGTTGAGCTTTTACACTGTCATGACTGTAATGCCGGTAGAAAATCCATTGTTTGTACATCTCTTCAGAAAAGAAGAACAAATACTGTGGCTTATAAATGAAGAAGGGGGTCTCCAGCAGATGTGAGTTGAGTAAAAAAATGTAATTAAGATTCGCGAGTGGTCAAAAAAAGGAATTTTCATATACGGTTAGAAAGTCGCGTTAGAAAGTGACCTACCTTTATATATATTTATATATATATATATATATGAATTAAGTATATAGGTTGCTATAATGCTAGGAACATCTGTGGTATACTAGGCCTACTAGTAGTACTAGGCCTACTAGTACTTGCATACAATTCTTTTCACAATCATTTATTTCATATTTTAAGCAGTACTAATTAAAAGACATGACACAAAAGCAAACTTTATACAATATTTCAAACATTCTATCCATGTAAGTTGTACTCATTATTTGAGATTAGGGGCCTATAGGCCACATTTAAAATGGCAACTGGAGTAACTGCAGAATCCAGCACAACGTCAAAGCCATACCCTTGTAAAATTTGAGAGGCGGAGTCTATATCTCATTTTTGTTTGATATGTTCTGTCATTAGATCAGGTAATTCCTTTGGAGGCTAAGTCTCAAGTCAAACCAATATATTTCCTCTTGCATTGAGGCTAAGTCCTAAGTCTAACTAGTATATTGTTTACTTAAAAAAAGACACATCACAAAGTTATACAATATCATAATAGGGATAGGACTATTCCCTCTTGTGTTGGAGGCTAAGTCGCAGTCAGAGTGACGAGATCTGATAATTGGCCCAGCCTAAAGTTTTTTCCCCCCTTTATTGGAGGCTAAGTCCTTATTATACCTGTTCCTCAATATGGATTGACATTGGGATTGCCGTACGAGGGTTGTTATAGATTACATGTAGGTGCAATTCCTATGTTCTTTTAAATTCTCACGTTGAAAATTGATGATTGAAAAATAACTTGCAGTACTTTTTGGATATCCTTATATCAATGAGTCTAAACAATACACTTCTCTAAAAAAAATGTTCCAAAATCTGTACCTATTTAGCACCATGACAGGATAAATTTCTCTGATTGATCTTTTGGTTGCCATTTTTTAGTCACCGCACGTTTGTAATTAGTTATTCAACGTTCGCAAATAAGTTTTAGAATGTTCCACTAAACTGCAAGTTGATTTTTCTCTGACAACATTTTTTTGTTCATACAATTTTATTATATAGTTTTGGTTAAAAAAAATAACTGCGAAAAGAAATAGATAAAACATCAAGTAATGTTTAGATTATATAATTGTACTTTATAAGTATTATCTTAATTTTTCTCAAATAATCTAAAACATATTACCCCCGCTAAAATGCTAAAATATTATAGCCCTGATGGCAGTGTTTTGAACTTTGACCGTACTATAGAGAGCTC